>WBMW01000674.1:257507-285250 GCA_013396635.1 Penelope pileata | reverse complement strand
GCCCCCCCCGCCTCTCCCCTCCCCGAGGCCCGCCGAGCGGGGGCGGGAGGGGGCGCGGCGCCTCGCAGCGCGCCGCCGCCATTTTGGCAGCGCTTGCGTCGTTTCCGCTGCCGCGAAGTAAACAGAGGGGCCGGGAGGGAAGGAAGGGGGAGAGCGGCGCGGCGGAGCGCAGCGCAGGGCGGGCGGGACGTGCTGCTGGCTGAAGGAGGCGCCGGGCTCGGCTGCGGTGGAGGGGCTCATGTGGCCGGAGCGGAGGCGGCAGCGCGGCCCGAGCCCCGGTTGAGGCGCAGCAGGGAGCCGCCAGGTGAGGAGCGGCCGGCGGCTGGGGGAGGGACCCGGCCGGGGGGATCCGGCCCTGTGAGGGGGCGGCCGCGGGGCTTCAGCGGCAGCGCCGGGGGCTGCCTCAGCCCTCCGTAAGGAGCCGAACCCGTCGGTGCCACCGGAGCGGGGCCCTCGCGGCTGTGCGGGGCGGGCGGCTGCCGTGCCTGTCCCAGCCCGGACCTCGCTCGCGTTCCTTCTTCTCCCGGAGCGGCCTCGCTCCGGCTGTGAGCAGCCGGCTCCGCTCCCTGCCGCTGCTCCCGAGGAAGCGCCAGCAGCGCGATGTGATAAACAGCCGTGCGGGGCCTTCCTTGCTTTTTTTTTTCTGTAATAACTGCCGTTATGTTCTGCCTGCGCCTTGCTCAGCATTAAAAACAACGCTAAGCGTGTGCCTTGCTCCTCCTCCTCATCAGTGGTGACGGAGCAGCGTGACCCGGGTTGGGAAACGAGCTGTTCCCAGGGGCTGACGGCTGCATCTGGAGGAGCTTCCAGCTGTCACACCTCTCCCCGGCCCGGGAGAGCCCTTGGGTTCTCCTGCTTTCTGGTGTTTTTGTTGTTGTTGTTTTGTTTTGCTTTTCCCTTCTGTCAACAGTTCTGCTTTAATATCTGAGGTAATTACAGCAGAGATGTGGGAGAACAGGTCGGTGATGTGTGTTGGGAGTGTGCTGGGGTGAGCTGAAAGGGAAAGCGATGATGGTTCAAGCCTCGAAGGAAGGGTTAAACAGCCACTGATTGAAAAACAGCGTGTTACAAATGCTGATAACTAGTATGAAGTAATTAACGTATGGTGATGTGCCCATGTGAAACCTTGTATCAGTGTCTTCCTTGCTGAACCTATTTGGTTGCTTCTCTTTGCCTTAGATTCAGAATGGTCAGCCCTTTGGACTGCAGGAAACAAATGAAAGAACTTCACTGCCGTTTCCATTTGCCTGTTCTTACAGTAGCTCTGCAGAAAGGTTCGCTCCAAGTGTTATTTCCAATAGAACGTTGTATGGGGCCCCGCTGACTTCTGCAGGGAAGTACGCCTTCATTCAGTGTTACACTTGTTCTGTTAGGTATGCAGAGAGGCTGAAACCAATTTTGTTTTTAAAAAACCGATTCCAGTAAATTCTGTAACCAGTAAAAGACAAAACAGTCATCTGATGCTTAAAATCATGATTGTTATTCTTTAACTTAGAGTTTTTATTTTTGAAAAATTTTCACTTGAAAATATTTTTGAAAAACTATGGTTACTCTCCATTTTTAATTACAGAAGCATCCGAAATGTCCTTAACAAAAAAGTTGCTTGGAAACACCTCTTCCATTCCCTACTTTCTGACCATGCACGTAGATCACGTGGCATCCTATTTTCTTGAAAGAGTGCAGCCTGAAGTCCATCCTCAGCACAGCTGTAGTGACAACCACGTTGTCTTCTTTATTTTTGGCCGTTTGGAAGAACTTCAGATAACAGCCCATAACTTCACGAGTGGGTTTTGAGCTGTAGCCACTGCATGCTAGCTAAGTTGATCAGTGAGCTCTGAGGCGCAGTGTGTAAGTTGGCTGCTGATGGCCAGGTCTGCTTTGAATCATAGAAAGGCTTGGGTTGGAAGGGACCTCAGAGATCACACAGTCCCATCCCCCTGCCTGCCCCCCAACAGATCAGGCTGCCCAGGGCCCGTCCAGCCTGGCCCTGAGCACCCCCAGGGATGGGGCATCCACAGTTCTCTGGGCAGCTGTGCGAGTGCCTCACCACCCTCTGAGTGAAGAATTTCTTCCTAATGCCTAACTTAAATCTCTCCTCTTTCAGTCCTTGTCCCAGAGGATCCTTTCCAGGTGAAAAATCCACACAGTTTTGACAGGAGCTGTTCACTGCTGGTCAGTTCTCTAGAAGTGCCATATCTGCTGCTTGTGTCTTTGAGACTTAATAAATGTGCTGTGTATGCCAAGCAGCTCTGCTGTACAGCAGCCCCTAAATGTTGTAGGGGAGAAAACCCAGAGCTTGACTCTCTGAAGCTATGATAAAAGTAGCATGCAAACTAGAGAACTTGTGCACATCCATCATCTTATCATCAAAAGATGAGACAGTTGCTGTAGAGGAAGGCCTTCAGAGCTAAGTGTAACATCCACCTCGTGTTGTTTCTACAGACTAACAAATGGATTTGGAAAGGTTTAAAGACATTGAGCGTCTTGCTCCAGATTTGGCAAGAGAATAACTTGTGTATGGTAATAGCTCACTAGAAGCTAAATGATGGGAATATCTGTTCAATGTGAAGTGCAAAGGCATGTTGCAGTTCAGACTAGCTTATTGCAGACAGCATTGTGGTGCTAGTCTCAGCATTTACAGTAAACGTTAGTATGTGAATGTAATAGCCTAGCTAGCAAGTTGAATAGTCAAAACAAATACCTAACCAATATTTATTTTGACTTTTCAGTTCTCAGTTGCAACGTTTGGTTTCTTCATCTTTGTTAGCTGCAGTGACTTACAATCATCTATATTTAGTTTTCCTGCTTTCCATTCTGCGCAAGCAAAGATAGCAGCTGAGCAACAGAGCTTTCAGGTGCAAAGCACAGCAGTCACACCTGGCATCAGTTAATGGCCGGGAGCTGTGGATCACAGTAAGCAGTTCTCAGGAAGCTCTCAGGAAGTGAGAAGAGATCGTTGCTCTCCTGTGATCTTGCAGTTGCCCCCAGTGCTAGTGGGATTAAAGAATCGAGACAGATAGTGTTTGTCGGTCTCTGCTGGCTGTGTGTTCAGGTTTGATCACAGCGTTCTGTAGTTCCAGAGCTCAGCTGGTAGCTTGCTGTCTTCTTGTGAGTGGGAGGTGCACTTAAAGCATTTCATAGGTAGGCAAGGAGAATGCCTGCTTTAGGAGAACAATCTGTGATGAGTTGGATGTTAAATGTATTTTTTTTAGATGTCTGTCTGGAGTATCATATTTTTGTTTTTTGAAAGAACTTCAGAAGTTTCAGCTGGTTGCAGTTCATGGCATCTGCAGAAGGAGCTTTCTGCGCTAAGTGAACTGGATAGGTGTCCTGTTTTTGGCTGGGATAAAGTTAACTTTCTTCCTGGTAGCTGTTAAGGTGCTGATCGTTGGATTTAGAAATAATGTTGCTAACACATGGATGTTTTAGTTGTTGCAGAGCAGTGCTTGTGCTAAGTTAAGGGCTGGTCTGCTGCTTGTGCTGCCCTGCCAACAAGGGCTGGGGGGTGCAAGGAGCCAAGAGGGGACAGAACCAGGGCAGCTGTCCCCTGGCCAAAGGGATGTCCCATGCCTTATGGTGCTGTGCTGGACAGTAAACCAGGGCAGTTGGCTGGGGGGGGCCCTGTTGCTCAGAGCATGGCTGGGCATAGGTTGGTGAGTGGTGAGCAACTGCACTGTGCATCACTTGTTCTGTTTCTTATTTTCTTTCCTCTTCCTTTTTCTTATTAAACTGTCCTTATCTCAGTGTATGAGTTTCGTACTTTTACTCTGCCCCTCACCCTGCTGAGGTGCGTGGTGGGGAGAGAGCCAATGGCCGTGCGGTGCTTAGCTGCCTGCAGGTTAGCCACAGCAGCAGGTGATAACTTTATGCTTGTAATTGCACTTAAACACTAAACCAGAATGATTTCACTGTGCATGGAGTGTGTTGTTATCTCACAAAATCCTGGGAGGGCAGAGGTGTTCAATGTATACCGAGACAGCCCTGCCCCTAGATGCTCTTCTCTTTTTAGAGAATTGAGTTGAGTGTATGGTAGCTTAGTTTGGGCTCTCATTCGTAGTCCTGTAGGACGTGGTGTGCATCACTTTCAGGCTTCTGAAAATAAATGGCTGGATGCCAAGTTCAGATTTAAGCTGGCATGTATAGAAGAACACACTGATCAAAACCTGTTGCTAAACTGCAGATGGACATAGCAGGTTTTTTTTCATCTTTACTATGTGTGTAATGTAATTAGTACAAGTCAGACCATTGGGGAAGAAGTATATGCTACAGAGCACGACGTAACTTTTTGCCTCAAACTTGCTGAATTTAATATGGTTTTGAAGAAAGTTTACTGATTCCTCTGATCTCTTGTTTTCAGGAGACGGGGTGTTGAACCCTTCAGACTGTCACTGGAGATCTTTCATAAGCGCTGGTTACTAATTGGCTGGGAAAAGACAAGCATACATGTTTTTGAAATTTTTCTAAGGGTATTGATTTAAGACAGAAACATACTGAAGTAGCCTTTTTTGCTTTACAAAAAGTTATTTCTGCTTGGGAGTTGGAATGAACTGGTCAGATGCAACACCTGCAAACATGAACACATTCATTTCGTAAAATTTCTTACCTGCACTTTGCCTTCAAGAACTTCCGATGTTGTTCCTGGTAATAGGAGTAGGGGAACACAGTGGGTATCAATGTTCACAACGTTGTTTGGAAGAACGTTAGAGGGAAAGTCAAGTGATAATCAACAAAATAGCAAAGCAAACTAGGTTCACAGTACTCTCAAACACAGAAGTGAAATGCCAAAAGGAGAGTCACTGGGTCGGCAGTGGTAATGATTAGAGAAGGAATGCTGAAGTTACCTGTCTAGGTGGTGATAGGATTTTTAGATTACCATTTCACACTCATTGCTACTTGTTGGGTTTTTTCCTTTCTGTAGGAAAGAAGACCTCTCCAAAAGTGTGGTTACAGGAAACATGCATCTTTACCTCCACAGTTTTCTGTAAATACTGAGTTTCTTTGAGCTCCTTTTACACAATTGATGGAAAATTCATTCTTGTCTTCATAGAATGAAACGAGGAAGGAAGACTAATGAGGCCAACAGCAGTTCATCTGAGGAGACAGCCGAGAAAGAATCCAAGAGGCACAAGATCACAGATGAGAAAGCCATAGTTGTGCGGAGTCCTGACTGGGGTAACCTGCTCCAAGACATTATCCTGCAGGTGTTCCAGTACTTGCCCCTTCTGGATCGGGCTCACGCGTCGCAGGTCTGCCGGAGCTGGAACCAAGTGTTTCATATGCCTGATCTCTGGAGGTGCTTTGAGTTTGAACTGAATCAGCCAGCTACGTCTTACTTGAGGGCTACGCATCCTGAGCTGATCAAGCAAATAATAAAGAGGCATTCCAATCACCTGCAGTATGTAAGCTTCAAGGTAGTGTGTTTTTTACAGGCTTTTTTTGGTAATAACTTTCTGAAAACGAGTGCAAGTTAAATCTTGGTCATTTTTTCACCTTGCTAGAAATGTTTCAAGGAAGTATTTCTCATACTTGAGACAGTTGTGGTGGTTCAGCTAGTTAGATGTCAAAGCATGAGAGAGATTTCATTAATAACAGTAACTGACATACTGATGTCAGGAAAGGCACGTGGTGTGGTCTGTCTGATTAAGCTCATCAGTTATTTAGGAGGGAATATGGCAGTTGTCAGTCTGGAAGACCTGCTTTTCAGGCTCAGTTCCCCAAGTGGGCATAACGACTTGGAGGTTGTCTTCTAATTCATTTATTTATTTGCATGTGTTCTTGGGACTCAGAATAGCAATTCTGAGCAAGTTTTTTTTGGCCTTCAATATCATAAGGTGTTTTTTCTTCCTTGAAGTGTCTTAGAATTTTGCCTCAGCAAGTGGGCACCTGTAACTTTACTATTGTTAACAAGCAACTATCAGTGTTACTGCTATTAAATTTTGAGACTGTCCACAGTGGCATTTGCTTGGCACAGCTGTGTTTTAAGAAACTGAAAACTGTGCAAAGCCTGTGAACTGATGGCAGGTAGACTTGATTTTGTTTGGCCAAGTACCACCGTTTGATCAGAACTGGCTTTGTTAACATCATATAATTATTTTTTGCTGGTGGAAGCCTTTGACATTGGCCTGCAACATCCCTCTGTTCTGGAAGCGTGATGTGAGACGGTCATGACTCTCTGTGTGTCAGCTATGTGACAAATTCAGAACAGAAATGGCTTCTGCAGCAAGATGGGCATACTGCTTTTGTTTCTGAGAGCTGGCAGTTTTAATGTAGGAAGCATTGATGCGTGGGTGGCTGGGGTACATCAGCCCAGTCCTGTGTACTGCAACTGCTTAGTGTGTTATCAGCCATAAACTGGTTCTCACAAGGCTTGCAGGTGTTAGAGGCTTTTCAGCTTCTCTGCAAATGGAAAATAAACACTCATCAGACTTAGATCAACTGCTGGCAAAGTAGCATGGCCTATGGTAGGCTTAAAATTGATCTTGTGGTCATGTTTTTTTTTTTTTTTTTACTGTTGAGTAGGCTTACAAAGCTGTCATGACTACTGAATGTAAGAGGTTATTCTGAAAGCACATCTGAGCGGTGGGGGAAATCAATGGGAAGCACATCCTGTCGTGTAATGAGCTGATAATTGAGGCTTTTTTTCAGAGTATGCATTGCATACCTGTTGTGTGCGTTCATCATGTTAATGGTGAAGGCCTAACCAGATAGCTAACCATACAGCTTCAAATGACAGTGTACCTAAATATCCAGGGATAACAGCTGTTAGGAGGTGAGTCACCAAAAAGGAAGCAGCTTTTTTCTACAGGGAGGGAAGAAGGAATAAAGAAGAAAACACGGGGATAGGCCCTGGAGTCAAAAGAACCTTCACATATTTATTATTTCATGTGGATTGAGTGCTTTGGAACAAACTGTGTAGTTCCTCACCGTACTAAATTTTACCAGAGTATTTAGGAGCATAGTAAAGTGATAGCAAATTATCTTGAATTTGATATGTTCCTTTTGGAGAAAAAAATGGGGGGGAAAAAAAAAAAGACGTGGGTTAAATCCCAATGAGTTTTTCTACCATCACATTACAGAAAATAAAGTGGGAGGGGAAAAAGCACTCTAGCATAGTGATTCTGTTTTTCCACGATGGTTGTATTTTGATGCCATGTTTTCTGAATCAGTACGTTCACTTCTGTTTTAAGGTGGACAGTAGCAAGGAGTCTGCAGAAGCAGCTTGTGATATTTTATCACAGCTTGTGAATTGCTCTCTGAAAACACTTGGACTAATTTCAACAGCCCGGCCAAGCTTCATGGATTTACCAAAGGTATTTTAATATGTGTCTTCTTCCAGAGAAAAATATCGCAGGGATTCATGCAGTGTTATGGAAAGTTGTGCTGTAAGAATATGAGTCTTTGGCAAAGAAAGCTTTGTTACTGGGCTCTCTTAAAGGGAAGAACTGAGATGGTGTACTAAGATGAGTAACTAGAAGTTTCACTCATTCTCTGCATTACGTAAGAACTTAGTTCTGACCTTGTTCTTCAAAGTACTCCTGCCTCTTGGCTTTGAAGCAGTGCTGGGCAATATGTTGCAGGTCAGTAGGCTAAAGGGCTTACGTCTGCATGTGTGTGCTGTGGGAATGCTTAGTTATAAGTGGTAGAGTTTCATCCGTGTGGACTTGCTGTAGCAACTACTCACTGGTTTCTCCTTAGAAAGTGGTATATGATCGTGATGTTCAGTCCTCGATGTCACAGAGTCAAGTGCTGGATTCTGAGGCAAAGTGCGCTGTGTCTCTGAAATCTGACAGATTTTTTTACCTAGTGTGTTTACCAAAAACCAGAGTGTAGCTTACCTAGAAGCAAAACAAAATAAATAAAAAAATAATTTAAAAAATCTCTTGTATGTGCTTCCAAACACAAAATCCTGCTAGTGAAGTAGAAGCATGCTGTTGCTGAGGAGCAGGAGATTGGTTGTGGTAAGCTGGGCAGCTTGTTCTACGCAAGAACGTCTTGGATGTCTGTCAGCTTCAGTTCTTGAATCCAGTCCACCTGCTTGTCAAGAGCCAGTTACAACTAAGCTGTTAGCTGGATCACGGTGATGTCACTGCTGATGGCAACAAGGACGAGGAAAGAGGTAGGGACAACCTCAGGAAAGGAAGTAGGATACAGGGTTTAAGCGAGGTTAGCTGCAGAAGGATTATCAGTTATCCTTGGCAGTGATCACAGCCATGTCATGTACTTCTCTTGAACATATATTTTTAATCCTGAATTTTCAAAGACATTTTTCAGATCTTTATTTAGTTTCTGTAGTTTTTCTTCTTGCAGTGTGCTTTGAGATGTGACCGTGAGAAAACCTAAATGTACTGAGAGCAATCCAGTCTTAATGTGTGTGTTAACAATATTTTGTCCATTCAGCTCTTGCATATTTTATTATTACTTAATCTGAATGCTGCTGTAGCTCTTCCATATATTCTTTTTCTGGAAAGATATGTTAGGGGCCTGTTCAGCAAGCTGGGTAATCTGTTGCAGTCATTCATGCTGTGGTTCATAGCATGAATGGTCAGTTCTTCTGAAATACAGACATCCTTTCTGTTACTAATGCTTTAACATGAGGGTTTTTTATCTCATTATATCAGGTCTGAACTACTTGGCATTATTATCGTTAGTGACTTCAAGTAATGCGATGTCTGCCAAATATTTGTAAACAACATTTTGCACTGTTGCCTTTTCACTAAGCATGTTCCACATGCATCTTTTAAAGAATCTGTGTAATATCAGCTTCTCAGAACCATGCTGTGGGCTGCACATGTGGCAATATTCAAAAGACAATCACGAGCTTTTACATCTTGGGCTGTTGCCTGTCTTCTGTTAAGTCTTCAAACTGCAGTCTCGATTTTTGAGAACATTTGATTTTTCTTTACCTTCCTTTTCAATATCATTCTTTGTAGAGGGAGTTACAGTCTAAATCCAGACGATAAAGCACAGTGCTAACAGCACTTTCTGAATGCAAAGTGAAAGTATTAATGAGCACTTTTTACTCTTCAGTCAGAGTATTGTCAGTGTACTTGAGAGTGGTGCCTAAAGCCTTGCCTAGTACTTCTGATTTGAACATTTAGTGTTCATTTGCATGAACTGGCTTGCCCAGTTTGTTAATTTGAAAATATTAATTCCTGTTCTAAATGTTACAAAAAACTCATTGTGTAAGAATGAGTACTGCTGCCAAACCTAATCACGTATTCAGTCTGAGCCACGTGCGCAATCCTGAAATGGCGCTGAAATTTAAGTTGCAGGTAAATATATGGAATAGTTAGTATAATGCATGGAGGAGGTATTGTCTTGTAAACGTTCAGCAAATCTTTTAAGAAATCATGATTTATAAGCTAATTATTCACTTCCTTCATACCAGCAATCTGCTCCTTAGTCTGTGGTTTTTCAGTGTAAGGCCTTCTGGGCTCTCTGTCTCTGCTGGTAAGTTTCAGTTGTTACACAGAAATGCTCAGGACCAAGCTTGAACACTGGACCCACATGAATCACTGGTGAAGTAGCACAAATAATTGATCATCTGTTCCTTGGCTCTGAACAGCTCCAGTTAGCTTTCTAAGATAATTCATCCCTACCCTGAGTGCTCTGCCAGGCAGGAGTGCCATTTGGCTTTGGGCACATGCTAACAGTGCAGGCTTGCCACACTTGGCTGCATCTCACCAGTGCAGCATAACTTGCACTGCGTGGGAATCTCTGCGCCAGGAGATGCTACTGTAAGAGTGCCACTTGCAAATTATCCTCAAAATTAGAGCTGCTCTGTGTTCTCCTTGCTTGTGGCCTTCCTGTAGCTTGGAGTTCATGTAGCAGATTGTCCTGAGTCGGCTTCTCAGTTTAATGTTCTACATTCTGGATTGCCACATACTTAATCTGACAGTAGAAATTATTGTACTTTGCTTTACTCAAAAATATCTACTAATTTTGATTGCGATATCAGATTTAAAGAAGACTTTTTCAGGAGATGCTATGAATATGTAAAAGGAAACTAGGACAATTGTCTATTACAATGTCATTGAGATTTGTTTCAGATACCAGTGTCTCATTTACACTTTTTCTTTTTCCAGTCTCACTTTATTTCTGCACTGACAGTGGTGTTTGTAAACTCCAAATCACTCTCCTCGCTTAAGATTGACGATACGCCAGTAGATGACCCATCTCTCAAAGTGCTGGTGGCTAACAACAGCGACACGCTCAAACTGTTGAAAATGAGCAGTTGTCCTCACGTGTCTCCAGCTGGTGAGCTGCTGTGTTTTGTTTTCTGAAGTGCATGCATTTAATTCTGTCTGAAAACCAGTAAGCCTCTGGAAGAAAATAGGCATGGGGTGGGAGAGAGGTTGAATGTGGTAACTACAGCAACTGTTACTGAATAAAATATTAACTGATTGTCAGTCCATCCAGCCCACTGCTTCTCTCTGCAGGAGTCTTGCAGATTCACTACTGAGCTAGTAATAAAATAGCATGTGTTCTGGATGAGTAAGTAACCTCTTGCAGAAGCTCAAAGAGTATTGTTGACTTGCTAGTGCTTTTCCAAATTCCAGTATTAGCACTTTGCTAGAAATAGCAAACACTGACAGCATCAACTTCCATATTTAAGATGTAGCATTCATTAAGTTTCTGTTCCTTGGGTGACAGCGGTTTCATTTTTGGCTGCTTTGTCAGATACAGACACAGGCAGCTGCACTTTCCAGCTGTGGAAATATATTTATTATGGGTAAGCACCTTTGCAAAAATGAATTTGTATATATGTGGACTTAGGACAGGGCAGAACAGTCGGAGTGTGCCATTCTTACATTTGCCATATAAGAATCCACTCCCCCAGGGAAGTACACAATGTGTATATGTATTTTGTGCTATGCACGAAAGTCCCAAGACCATGCTCATATGTTAAGATTCATGTTCTGGCTGTCCAGTATGATTTGTATTTTGATACTGTATCATGATTGCATATGGAAATACATGCTCTCTGCAACTTCTTTGTATACAGAAACAAACTCTTAGGTCTCTTGTTCAGTTACTCGTGTATTTACCTACGTAACCCATTCCATTGTGTTCCCTTTTCCAAGGAATCCTTTGCGTGGCTGACCAGTGTCATGGTCTGCGAGAACTGGCCCTCAACTACCATCTGCTGAGCGACGAGCTGCTGCTCGCCTTGTCTTCTGAAAAACACGTCAGGTTAGAACACTTGCGCATTGATGTTGTCAGTGAGAATCCTGGACAGACTCAGTTCCACACCATTCAGAAGAGCAGCTGGGACGCTTTCATCAAGCATTCTCCTAAAGTAAACTTGGTGATGTACTTCTTCTTGTATGAAGAAGAGTTTGACCCATTCTTTCGTTACGAAATACCTGTCACTCACCTTTACTTTGGAAGATCAGTAAGCAAAGATGTACTTGGCCGCGTTGGGATGACGTGTCCTCGGTTGGTGGAGTTGGTCGTGTGCGCCAACGGGTTACGGCCGCTGGATGAGGAGCTGATCCGTATCGCAGAGCGGTGCAAGTACCTGTCAGCTGTTGGCCTAGGAGAGTGCGAAGTCTCTTGCAGTGCCTTTGTTGAGTTTGTGAAGATGTGTGGTGGTCGTCTCTCTCAGCTTTCCATTATGGAGGAAGTTTTGATTCCTGACCAGAAATACAGCTTAGAGCAAATTCACTGGGAAGTCTCCAAGCATCTCGGTAGAGTCTGGTTCCCGGACATGATGCCCACATGGTAGAGTCCTTAAAAGACTTCAGGGCAGACAGAATAGCACCTTAAGCGTACCATGTTGCAATTTCTTGTATAAGCTAGATTAATACTGTAGCTGATTACTGAAGTCACTGCTGTCTTTGATAGAAAATTAATCTTTGTTTCAAAAATGATTTGTGAAATCCAGATTTTAAAATGGAAATCATGAGTAGCTCTAAAACCCTTTTGCATCCAAAGAAAATGTTTTGGTTTAGATTTGCTCTTCATTGACAAATTAGCTCAGTTTTTTTTTTAACTTCTGTAAAAACTGAAACGTTGAAATTGCAAAAGAACAATTCAAATTTCCTGTCCTTCTTTGATGTAGATACTAATATTGAACACAGCTGGATTTGATGTTAATAACAAAACAAAAAACAAATTGCATTCTGTGTTGCAGACTATAGCATTTCCATTTCCGAATCCTAGATGACAGGATGAAGAATATATGGAGAACTTAGCAGGATGTGAAATATACACATTGTTCTATCTAAAAGTTGTAAAAAGCAAGATCAGTATACAGTAACATAGGTTAGATAATCAAAATACTGAATTTGCTACCTTATTCCGCAGGTTATTAGATCCATCTGAAATGTATTTAGAGTGCAGACAAACACTAGTGAGAGCTACCAGAAGTGGTTTGTTTTTATTTTTCCTCTAGGCATTGTAATGTAGTTTGCTGATGGGGTCACAGATCCATGTCCAAACCTGTTTTAAGGTATTTTATGTCTAGCTCAGGAAGCGCAAGCCTTCTGGGGAAAAATGTAGATACGTTGTATTAAAAAACGAATTGGAGTTAATGAGCTTTTCGTGCACATTAACCAGTTTTGCAGCACGTGGTTAGGCAGAATAATGTATAGCTTACTAAATGTACCCAGCAGTGTTCAGGGGGACGACGTGGATGTGAGTGATGAGATGAGAGAGGTAAAACTGCGTCGGTGACCAAGCACCTTCTAACAAGATGGTAGACGTCACTGGCTGCTTTCAGTTTGAGGGAAAAGTGGTATTGTAAGGGTTGCTTACGCTGTATAAACTAATTGTACACTGTAAATCACTTTCAGAAATGTTTATGTATAAATGTTTGATAGACGATCATTTTGTATACCTTTTAATTCAGCTAGTTCAATCATTTCACATTTGAAAACCTCGAAGCGGTGAACTTGCGTGAAGTAGAGCCATAGGGAGAAAATTGTTTTGATTATTTGGTACATCAATCTTTTTCAAAGAAAGTTTTAGTCTTAATGATGTAGGCAGCATACTGCCTGTGATCTGGGTGTGTCTTGTGACTTCCTACTGCCAATGGTTACGTTATTTTCTGCACTATGGATTGGTAACACTAAACTGTTCCTGTGACTGATGAATATGTTGGCAAGGTGTGATCGGCCACCAGCAAGGCAGAGCTTCTCCAGCCTGGGGCTGTATGGAGCTCAGCTGCTGGCTGCTTCTCATGGGAGCTGTACAGCTCCTTCTGGTGATGAGTAGGTTTTCATTTCTGATTTCAGTCATGTTTACCCAAATGTATAGTTCAATGGTAATATGAGCGTATTTAAGTTCATAATTATATTTTGAGCAAGCATTGCTCTGTGGACTGGACAGCTTTATGGGGGAAGTTGTATGTTTCTGTAGATCTTTGATTTAAAAATCACATTTTATGAAATACAATTTTTTGTATTAGAATTTATGTATTGCTATAATTGGCTTTTATTTGTATAAAAGGTGTCAATATATCTAGCTCATCAAAGTAAAAAAGCTCCAGTGTTTTTTGTATTCTGACTCTAAGAATTGCCCGTGTGGTGACAATGGAGTCCCGCTGATAGGCTGAGGAGGAGGAACGGTGGCTCTAAGTTAGTGATGTGTGAAGTGATCGCATCCAGTAATGCAGCTCCCTGGGCCCTGACTGCTCGTGTTCTGATGCTGGCAGGTAAGCCGTGCTTGGTCTGTTGCTCACTGCTGTGGTCATGGGAATGGCTGAAAGGCGTGACAGATAACCCAAACAGCTCATCTCCTCACTCCAGGAATTGACATCCTTGAATTCTGGCCTTCTGCTTGCCATAGAGAGAAACCTGTCAGATCCTGAGCTAGGGAACAGGGCAGGAAGGCTTCATGCTTAGTTGTAATTGAGCTGCTCTCCCCAGAAAGGTAACTGGGTGGCCCTTCCTGAGAAGGGCTCTGTTCCGTTGCGTAACCTTTCAAGAGTCCTTCTGTGTCTAGGTAGACATGTATAGCTGTGACACTCAAATCTGCAGTGAAAGGGCAGACAACTGCTCTTCTTCTTGAAGTTCTGCAGTTTTAGACATTAAACCAAATACAGTGTTCTCAGCTCAACTAATCCAGCTATAAAACAAGCTTCCCAGGCAAGTCTGTATTCTAAATATCTTCAGGAAAAGCTGCATTTGTGCTCTTCCAAACAAATATTGTTCTTCGTATTCTACGTGTATTGGAACAAACGAATAGCAACAAAATCCAAGATGTAAGCAGTAACAGGAGTTCTGCGGGGTGTAACTCATGAAGGTCATGTGGCACTGTAAGAGTGCTGCTGCTGTGTCTAAAACTGGGGTGTTAATGAGGAAATTGTTTACATCTTGAAGGGACTCAGAACTTTACTGTCTGTAGTTCAGACTACGAAATTAATTTGAATTTTCCTAAAATACAGGTTGTGTAGAAACAAGTTACTTGGGAAAAAAGTTTAGCGTTATCAAAACTAGGACAGCAAAACCACAGCTGTTAACCTTAGCTGTTCCATGGGATTTGTTCATCCTTTTCATTAGGTTTCTCTTGCAAAATTGCATCTGCTGCTGCTTGGTGTAGTTCCTGCGCTTTCAAACAGCGACTGGGCTGTCTTCCTTCACTGTGTAGGACAGTCCTCTTGGCATTTCCTTGCCAAGTGCCCAGGAAGTGGACAGTTGGGGCCATTTCAGAGGAGGTTTGCTCCTTCCAGCCTTGCAGCTTGACAGGAGCAGTAGTTTCCCATTTTAGTACGATCCTGCAGGAACCTCAGCTGTTACGGGTATGGAGAAACAGCTGTCATTCCTTCTGTGGCACTTCATCTGTTGTGTAGTCTCGTGGATGCATGTAAAGGACTGCATGATCCATCCTGTGAGCTCCATTGACTGGAGTCAGGCAGCATGTGTCTCAAAACCAACTTGAGCCATCAGCAAGGCAAGAGCTTTGGCCGTGGTGGAGGATACCTGCTGTGCTAGGACAGGATACCTGCTTTATCCCGAAGGGGCAGTATTTTGAAAGATAATGCCACCTCCTGACCAAAAGCGTGAATGGGGGAGCTGGAGGGATGCATGGCACAGAGGGAAAGGAGGATGAAGTCAGAATTCTGTAGCTGAAACCTCTGAAGGTAGCAGAGTATCTGGGCTGGAAGACTTGCAGGCTTGTTCCTGATGGCTGGTTCTTCTTGTCCCTCAGATGCTTGGACGCCCAAAAGCTGCTTTTCTGCCTTCTGTAACAGCTTTATTTCAGTAGGATGGAGGCAGGCTTCAGAACCATCCCTTCGGCACCATCCCTTCGGCAGTCTGTTGCCTCTTCGTGGTGGTATGGCCCCTCCAGGTGGAGCTGCTTCAGAAGGATGATTTGCCCTAACCAAACGCTCAACGGATGCTTTAATACTGTTATCTCACCTTGCTTGTTATCAATTGGAACACTTCCATCAGGAATCCCCCTCAAAGTAACGCTTACTGTGTAGTCACAGAACCCCTCAGACTGGGGCTATCATTCGATCTAATTTGGGTGACTTGCAGTCAGCAGTTTTGGTGGGTTTCCTTCGTGTGTTAGACTTGCAATTTAGAGACTGCTGTAAGTGGAAGAGCAGTTCCCTCAGCTGTGGTGACTTCAAAACCAGGGCTTAACTGCAAGGTGTATAAAATCAGGGAGCGGAACCAAGGAGTCCAAAGTGACCTAGAATACCTGCATTGGGAGCAGGAATGAATCGGTGATGTATTTGCTGGAGACAGGGAAAGCATGAGTGTGTCTCTGTGCCTGGCAGTTGGGACAGTGCCCTGGAAACCGCCAAATGTGAGAGTTTGGTTCCCCCAGCTGAATGTGAATGAAACATGATATGTGATCCTATTATTCCTCCTCACCTGCATGAACTCCAGCAGGCAGGCAGCCAACTCACATGCTTGAGTTAAATAGTTTTGTTTTTTTTTTCCAGGCGCAAACTTCTACTGATCCTATTTTCCCTTTAGAGGATTAAGTTAGTGGACTTCCCCAGCAGAACACAGGTGATCTCATGACCTCATTGCTCTCACGAGAGCTCAGATGCTCATGCTGTTACATTTAGTACAAGGCATTACTATGATATGAATCAAATCACTGCGTACCTGTGTGCTCCCCTCTGGCTGCAGCAGCCCCGCCCTTCACCTCCAGCCCCATGAAACTGCAGTTTGCTTCCTGTGTCACTGCTCAACCACTGTGCAGTAATAACCCCTGCACTAATGCTACTCATTCTGCAAGTGGTTTAAAAAAAAAAAAAGTGACCATTGTTCCCTTGGGAACGATTATGCTGCTGCAGGTGTACTCCTGTGTATAAGCATCCCAGTGGAATGCAGGCATTCTGGAAAGGGGCCCTAATTGCCAAGCTGTGCCAGGAACAGAACCTGAAGGACGGCACAGCGCCACTGCTGCAAGCAGCACTGTGCCTTCCAGCTGTGATAGAAAACTGCCACACAGATCCATGGAAGAGCCATCTGTATTGTGTTTACAATGCAGGCGAAGAAAGAGAAGTGGTGACAAGATACCACCCGTGCCATCTTCTAACACACTCACTGCTCCTGCCCACCCCGCCAACCACCTCCTTCATGAAGCAGGGAACAGTTGACGGGTCCCAGGGATACAAACCAAGGAAAGACATAAACACAGTGTAAGGCACGTACTGGGGGAACCAGGCACTCTAGTCTGTCAGCCCCAGCACACAGATGGTGGAACTGGTCACACCCCAAGGTCCTTGCAATGCTTGTGTCCCACATCTGTTGGCAGCCAGGTGCCAGCTGTTGCCCCGTGTGGCAGCAGCCTCCAGCTCCACTTGTGGCACTGCAGCTCAGCCACACGTTGGAGCCACAGCAGCTCACCCCTGGGCAGTTGGTGTCCACAGCTGCACAGAGCTGGCAGAGATGCTGGAGCATTCAGGAGCAACTTGCAAGAAAAAGGCACATTCTTTCATGTGGTTTAGCAAAACCTTCCCCCAACGATTTTAGTTAGTTAGCAGTGAAAGATACAGCACTTTAATACCATCAGAGGAGCGCTCCAGAATCTTTAAGCGTATTCTGGCAAAAGCACAGTTCAGTCCTGCTGTAAGCAATTACGTGCCAAAAAATGTTTTGCTTCCAACAGGTAAAGGAACCTCTTCATAAACTATGTTGAGATAAGGGAACTTCATAGGTAAAAACCAGTATTCCAAGTTGTAAAAGAGGTAAAACTCATGATTCAGGATGACACGATCAATTATTTTGAAGAGATCCACAAAAAACTCTCTGACTGTCTTATGAGGTTTGAAGGGATAGTAGAAGTCTCTTATAGCTGCTGCCAATGTCTTGTTCCCTAGGGGTCCAAAAATAGATGTTTCGTTTCCCAAATAAATAGGTTCTCCACTGAATAAAATGATGCTGGTGTAGTTCGTTTGTATCTTATTGAACACAGCCCCCAGGTCAGCTAGCTTCTGGTATGTTCTCAGTATGAATTTAGAGCATTCGTAGGAGTCAAACCATACAACTGATGTTTTGTCAGGACTTGCTTGGACTGTCCAGGTCTCATAGTAAATGCCAGTCTCGTTGTCGTACTTCACCCATTTGGCCATTTCATTAAACATGGTTCCTGTAAGAGAGGGAAACGGGCATTACAGAAACAAGGGAACAAACACCTTGAAATACCTTCTATCTCAAGGTTCACCTCCCTTCTCTGCAGAAGTTTACCCACCACATCACCTATCCACACAAAGATGCAAGGCTTAGGTTAGAGGGGGAATTCTTACTCCACCCAACAACCAAAATGTAAGTTCTTTTAAATGTGTTACTCAAAATGCATGTCCTTTTTCTGCCTAATTTCCCAGAACACTCGAACTGCAGAGTGGTGACATTTCTCATTTCATTTTATCCATGCAGGCAGACAGAGCAGGTAGTGCCCCCTACAAGAGATGCTGACAGAGCATTCACCAATACAGCAGGTGTTTCTGCCCTTCCTAAAATTTTAACCAAATTCTGCAATTTAGGGCAGAATTTTTCATGCTTCTCCACAAAAGACGAATAAGTAACCTCTGACCGAGGTAGTGTCAAACTAAGCCAAAATACGAGTGCGATGTGAAGAGGCCAGCAAACTTAAGATTTTTTTTTTTTTTTGAGTACACATTTGGAGTGTTCTGCTGAAGGGTCATTTCACAACTGAAATGAGGAAAACATCTCTAGTTTGTGCCATAGCTCCCTATGGGTGATCAATCTGCTCCTCACAGCAGACCTGAAGCGCAGGGCTCATCTGTGTTTTTTCCCCTTGCTCCTAGCGCTGCAATTCAGTCCAGCCCTTCCCCTTCCTCCCTCTCTGTCTTCCTCAGTCGCTGCGCTGGGTACAGCTGGCTTTGACTCAGAGCCATTTAGCAGAACAGCCAAACGTTGCACATTCTTTCTACGCAATACATCAGAAGACACAGTCAGATGACAGCCTGCAGCCATGGTGCTGCTCTAAGCCACAATCTCTTGAGCTGACAGTGTCACTGCTGGGGGCACAGCAACGGCAGCTCTGCACGCCGTCCTCCCAGGCTGCCCTGTTATCACCTGTCCTTCACACCTAAGAGCTGTTGGGCTTCACAGTGAACATGACAATCATTCTCTTTAATGAAAGTGTTGGACACTTTGTTTTTTAATTGCCCGACACTTGGTTTAATAAAGCTGCAGAGTCATAAAATCTTTATCAAGAACTGCACTTACTGTACACTGTAGATGTGCTTGCAGCTGCCCTTTATCTTCTCTAATTCCTACCAGATTAGCTTCCCAGTGGGTATTCTGCAACGTACGTCACTGAACAGGATTTGTCTCTCCTAACAGGACCAAGATGGACTTAACGTGAAGTTCTGGCTTTAACATCTTTAGCTATACAAAAATAATAACAGGCTCATGCATGGCTCCATAACCATCTGTTGGAAGATGCCCAGACAGTCAGAAACTCAGACTGTAGATATTCCTGCCCTATCTCCACAAAATAAACATACCCCTATGTAACAGCAACCTGGCCAAGTGCTTACAAGAAAATGAAAATGCTCCACTGTGTTCTCTGACACTGCTGAGAACAGTTCAACACGATCCTGCAAGAGCAAAGAGGGTCCAGCTGGCCTGTCTGCTGAAGGCCTCTCACACAAGATGGGATGCTTTTTGTTCGCTCTCTGAAGGAACTGAGTTCAGCTCACAACGCTGTCCACCTGCGCTTGCAGCCATTCACTCTGCCATGGAAACGTTCCGATTTCTAGTGAAATTCAGGCAGTTCAGAACTCAGAGATACCACCTTCCTAACAGCTTTGTGGAAACGGGAAGCAAGAGAGACTAGGACAGCAACAAGGCACCAGAGCCTCACCCTTCTTAGGCATCAAATAATCCACACACACACAGAGCATTACCAATTCCACAACTGTCTGAAATACTTAACTTTGTGTTCCCCCAAAAGAACCTAACTATATCAGGCACTGAAGCCTCCAGTCATGAGACAGAAACTCACAAGAAAGCTGCTCTGCTTGTTTTGTTGCTTACAGAGCCACCAAGAATGTCTCAGCTGCATCAGCAAGACAATCTAGAGACCAACGAGCTGCTGAAGGTGAAAGCAGGCAAAGATAAAGCACCACACCAGGTCACACAGCTGTAATCTGACATTGCAGGGTGCCTCGCCCCGCTTAGGACACTGCCTTCAGAAGGCAGGTTGTTTTATTCAAGTCCTCAGGGAGCTCTGTTCACAGCTCGTTCACTGCATTACTGCAGTAATCAACCAGATTTATTTAAATGAACCTTTTATGTTAGGATTTCAGTTTTCAGTATGTATCAGGAAGTTATTCTGGTGATCATCCACAAACGTCGAGGGATAAATCCTGGTTTTGTTCCACGACATATGACAGAGACCTACTACTAAGGGCACTTGCAGAGTTTTTATGACACAAAATGGGAGAGACAGAAACTGAGATGAGTATTTTTGACATTTATGAGCATTTCTAAATAGGCCTTAACTGTTTGTTCAGTAAGGCACACATTTTCACCAGATTTTCCTATCTATCTCAGCAGTCATCCACCCCTTCACAGCAGAGGGCTCTGTTTGGATGACGGCACGTGAACAGAGTCCACAACCGTTCTGTATGAGCTGTTCTGCTATTTCTGTAATCCAGAGACTCAAGTGGTTTTGCACAGCAACTCCCAGTGACACCTGTTTAATGACTCCTCAATGTGTGTTATTCGGAAGGCAGCAGCCTCATCTCACCTCCTGTGTTAAAAGCAGTGCAGAGACGATAGCATTTCAGTTTGTCAGCAGCAGCACTAACGCTGCCAGTAGCCATAAGCGAAAAGATACTGCTTTACACGAAGACAAGGCTGACTGCATTTTATGGTACTAGCACCATCCAAAGCGTCTGAAATATACCTGATATTGTGGTCACGAGAACCAAAGTCCCATTTTCCTTCCAGTGGGCATCGTCTATTCCTTCGAAAAAGCAAGCAGCTCCCTGGTTACACCAGAAGGGTGCATCCATCCCAGGCCGGAGATGCGGGAACGTGCAGTTCCCAAGCTGGAAGAGCTCATACCACTCCATTGTGTAGTTTTTGCCAGTTAAAGCGCTCCTGAAGCCCACAGCATCGTGCATAATTTTCTGGAAAAGAACAAAATACTTTAACATAAAGAAAAATAATTCTCTAGAACTGCCACCAGCCTGACCTGCGCACGAGAGCAGACACCTGGGAGCTGCTGAGGAGCAGGGTGAGAAGAGCGGGAGCAGTTCCTCCTCCCCCTCAGTTTTCAGGAGCACTGATGCACAACATACTGGATGGGATCACGCACATACTTCTACCACGGAGTCACACTGTCTCAGTGCTTGTTTATCTGTCTATCGTATACTCTGTTATTTGGAGGCAGACACTCAGTGGGAGCTCAACATCAAAACTCACACTTACTTTTGAAGCCACACCTCACAAGGGAAGCAAAGAAACAAGGAACAGAACTGAGTTACCAACAACAGATCTTAGCAAGGAAAGCCAAAAGGAATGAGAAATATTTATTTTTAAAGCTGTACAGTACATTTGTAACTTCAACCTTAGTTTAACAACTCAGGTAATGATATTTGAAGCAAACTCCATTTCTGACTGTGCTTGGTTTTGATGTTGCTGTTTTATGTGAATATTTCTTTAGCCAGTACGAATCATGCTCTGAAGCTTATGTTTCTGTTACAGCTACAAATATTGTTGAAGTTGAGATTCTTTCATATTTGCTTGACTCCATACAGACTTTAATTCTATACTAATCATAATACCCAAGAAAGAACTGTAAAAGCAATCAGTCACTGATGAGCTGCTTTTCCTCTTCTCAGATATCCACGTTCATGCAAACATAACCCAAGGAAGTTTTCAGCAACAGGAAAGTTAACACACCGAGCAGACAGTTTATCTGACACAACGGCCAAATACGTGTGTTTTTCAGATGCAGTGTTGTAAAGAAGACACCCAAAATGTAATGACGTGTGTAGATGGAACAGAATATGCAGCTTGGTGGTGGGACACATTCAAACCCACTCACAATCCTGGTCATGCTCTTTTCTTTAGCTGAGATAAATTCTGCAACTTTTGTCAGAAGCTTCCTGCTCTTCAGGTATCTTTCCTACAGGGAGCCTAGTTTTTGTGCTCCAATACTCTTCCATGCAAGATCACCCGCACCTAAGTAAGCTCTCCTTACTGACACTGACTGTTCAGCCCAGCTGCATTTGCTGCTACAGCTTTGCTAAACAAAACCATCACCTTACCAAATGTCCAAGTAGGTCCCCATATTTGAATTCCCACACTGGAGTCTGTAATCGGTACACTTCAATGACGTCATCTTCCTTCATAAGGGGAATCGCAGAGCCAGTGGGACAGAAAGTGTAACGAGCCTGGCAGTAAGGGTCTGTTTTTGGACGGAAATCAAAGCGCCTGTCTCGGGAAAGAGAAGCACAGAGAAGGATGAGCACGGCTTCATGGCCAGAGTAACTGCTTTGTGACTTCTTCAGAGCTGATGGTGGAGGGCTCAGGTGTGTGGCACCTCCCAAAGCCACCGTGATCCAGTGACACCGTGACCCAAAGACACTGTGATCCAGATGCTGCAATGCCTGGAGAGCACAGATCTGTGAGGCTGCCGGGGCACAGGCCTGCAGGACCAGCAGGTCTTTCTTTCCCAATCACCTCCTTCAGCTTCACTCACCGTCCTCCACCTCCAGTACGGTTCCCGGGTTCCTGCTAACAAGGCAGACTGGCACACGCAGCATGCCCGGAGCACAGCCTGTGCCTTCAACACAGCCAGGAGCTGCTGCCCAGTGCAGACGCCCTAGCAGAGGCACGACTCAGTGACCCTGGGCTTTCGGAGCCAGCTGAGGCCCCTAGCCCTGCCCAGACACTGATTTTCCCTCCGGGGCTGTGGCAGTATTTCAACTTTTCTACCTTTACGCTGTGAAGTGAACATACAGCCGGAAAACAGAGGCTTATGCCAGCCATACAGTTAAGCCCTGTTCCTAAAATACAAACCTTAAAGTTTCATTTTCCCCTCCCACTGCACCGTGCACGTGACAAGAAGATACCAAGCAAGTTAAGCATCAAAATACCACATTGCTGAGTGTAGTACTGAGACGTTTGTACTCCGACTTTGACTATCCTGAGACCAGGTTTCGTCAAGTACTGAGCTTGCTGGAAAATCTGAGATTCATCGCTGCAAGATCAACTCCTTAGGCAGCACCCGATGCAAACATAACCACCAGGAATTACACAGCGAGCTTTCAGAGCCTGAGATGTTCATTGGACAGCAGTCAAACGGGGCAACACCTCCCTCTGCAGACAGCAAACCCCACAGAAGGCACAGCTGGAGCCCCCTCAGGAGGAAGGCACAGCCAAAGCCCTGCCTGTTCCCTTCAGTAAAAGGCAGCGATACCCAGCCCCCTGCTCCCCCAGCAGCACCAGCCTCCTCCTGGAGCTCAGACAGCTCTGCAGCAGCACAGGTTTTATCCTGTTTCATTTATCATAAACAGGAGCACGAAGAAAATCAAACAGAAAACAGCCCAGCCAGGCTGGATGGGGCTTTGAGCAACCTGGTCTAGCGGGAGGTGCCCCTGCCCATAGCAGGGGGCTGGAACAAGATCATCTCTAAGGTCCCTTCCAACCCGAACCATTCTATGATGACTTCCTCACCACATTTTACTAAAAACAGGAACTAAAGGAGCCTGTTTGAAGCAGCAGCTCTCGAGTCTGGGGACAACAACAGGGAAAGGCAGCTCTCAGGGCAGGGACGTGTCACCTGCCCTGCTGCTGAGCCAGCTGTCCCGGGGCAGTGCTAGCGACAGAGCTGGGCACGGTGTCCCTGACCGCATTGGGATCGCAGCCCAACCCCACAAACAACGGGGACAGCCTGGAGGGCCTTCCAGCTCCACGCCGCACCCTGAGAACAGGGAAAAACAGGACTGAACAGAACCAGGACACACTGCCATGATGCCCTCAGCGGGCTTCATCAGCACAGCAGAGCCCATGAGCTCCTGGAGGAGAACGGGGGGCACCGGTACCCCTTGTGACACGGCAAGGACGCTGCTGTTAGCGTTCAGACGACGCTAACGATAGAGAGACCGGGCCCTAAGGCCTTGGAGGACCACGCCGGCTTCCAGCCCTGCTATTTTACACCCGCAGCCACGGCCGGCGCAGAGCCACGGACACGCGGCAGCAGAACCANGCGGGGGAGGGCTGGGTAAGGGGTGAGGCATGCGTAAAGCTACAGGGGGCATTTTTTCCGTCCTCGTGGTTTGGAAACCCGTGTCTTGAATCGCTCCTTAACTGTGGCACTGCGCCTGTCACCAGCAGGCAGTGCTGACCGCGGGCAGCTGGCGTGGTTCGATGGCTTCTCTCCCCTCACAGCATCACAGCGGCTGGAAGGGGCCTCTGGAGATATCGAGTCCAACCCCCCTGCTAAAGCAGGTTCCCTACAGCAGGTTGCATAGGTGGACGTCCAGACGGGTCGTGAATATCTCCAGAGAAGGAGATGCCACAGCCTCCCTGGACAGCCTGTTCCAGTGTTCTGTCACCCACACCATGAAAAAGTTCTTCATGTTCATGTGGAACTCCCTGTGTTCCAGTTTGTGCCTGTCCTGTCACTGGGCACCAGCAAAAGGAGCCTGGCCCCATCCACGACTCCTGCCCTTCAGACATTTATAAGCACCGATGAGATCCCCTCTGCACCAGGCTGAACAGCCCCAGCTCTCTCAGCCCTTACTTGTAAGGGAGATGCTCCAGGCCCCTCACCATCTCTGTAACCCTCAAGATCTTAAATTTTCTCTGTCCGTATTTCCTTTACTGGAACGAGTCCCAAGTGCACCTGTGAAGGAAGACAGGGTGTAATGGAAAGGAAGGAATGTGCAATAACGTATTTCAATGGAAACCTTCAGTGATGTGTGCCGCTCAGTGTTAGACTCAACTGCAGCTGCATGCAGTTGTAGGTTTCTTTCTCCACTACCAATTTTGCCATGACTAAGGAAAACATCACTTCGCTGAATGAGGATTTCAGTTTTCTGGAGATTTAGGCAACTATGCAGTTTTGTAATTTAGCTAAAGTATTTTAGCTAACATGGCATGTTGTTTTAATTACCGCTTTGGTGCTGTTTCACAGGATGCATCAAATGCCTGTCTTGAGGACTGGAATCTGTCGAGAGGAATCTGAGCCCAGCACCATGATGCAGGACATCACCAAGTGGCAGGAGGCTTTTGCTGTGACAAGCTGAGTAGCCTTAAGCCTCTCCTGGCTCGTTGAAGCTTTCCAGGCCTTACAGCGAAGTTCCTACACCACCCACCAACTTCAGAAGGAACTGGAGGGAAAGGCATCCTGGTTTAACCACTCACACCATGGGGATTATATTGCATTTTATTCTCACGTTTTTACAATAGCGAGATCAGTTTGTCTCTGGCTGAGAGACACAGTGAAGGCAGGTTTGCCAGCAGCATCTGTGCAGAAAACACAGCTTGTTTTTCCCAAATCTGTGGAGTTCAAAACAGGCTGTGCTGGCATCAGAGCTGGCATCGGCAGTGCAAGTGGTGGTTAGTGCTGTTCCCTGTGGGCTTCTGACTGCAAGGAGTCAGGAAGGCCACTGCTCATTTCGTGTGAGCTCCACAGGAACTGTCCTCTGCCCAACACCAAGCTGGAATATATTAAAACCACCAAATCTGAGGTGAAAAACCTGGCATCCTACGTAAAACTGCAGAACACGCCGCTGAGTATGAATTTTGGTAGTGCTGCAATTACTGAAAGTGTTCAGAAAATTGTAAGGCAGCAGAGATATTAGAATCTTCAGTCATCAACATTTCTGTAGGCTGCTTAATTGCTACCTGATGCTATACTGCTTATCTTTAAAATGTACGTACTTCAGCACTGTCCATTAGTTTTGTGCATACGTATACCATCTGTACATGCATCTATTTCCATATTTAATCTCATGAATTTTGTCTGCCTTACAGCAAAGCTTCTTGTTGTTTCTGAAATAAAATGTGCAATTCCTTGCTTTCTATCTTGAATGTCATTCAAGGTGCCAGTCCTGTTCAAAAACGTACGCATTGCTGTGGAACACAGCAGTAGTTCCTGGCTGCAGAGATTTTGACGTGCAACTCTGGGAGTGCTTCATGAAATAAATATAATTTATCCCTTCTACAAAACCAGGGCACAGGGAAGCGAAGTGCCGTGATGAAGGTGCCAAAACTGCTCATTGGCCAAACTAGAAATACGGTATGAACCAGTTCTTAGTGATGTGCTCAGCATGTCCGCAGTTTGGATCAGTAAGTATCCATTCAGGCACTGTCGTTCTTGCTGGGGGTGTTGGGTCAGATGACTACGATGGCAAAGCTGTTGATTTTTTTTTTATTAGCATCTTTGTATCTCACTTCGCATTCCATAGCAAACTTCTGTACTGGTTTTTCTTCTCACACGAGCTGGGTTATGTTGTGAACCATGCTTTAAAATAGAAAGTAAATGATTAATGAATTGGTGAAGAAATACACTTGAGCTTAAAAAGCTCACGTGCCAGCAGTCTGAGTCAGCAGCTGCCTAGTTAATTATTTAAAAACATACCAACGTGCACTCTGTCAACTCAGAGCTGATCTCCATCTTTGAGGCTTTGAGGAAAAACTGGGATGAGTGACAAACAGCAACTTCTGGAGTTGAGTGGATTCCTAATTTTTTCTAATTTCCTAGCTTATTTTCTTTTGACAATTGAAAGACAAGCATTTTCCTGAAACAAGATGAATCTGTGCTTCCCCACTATAAAACGGTATTTTCTCTTCTTTGCTTATGAGCACCACAGCACGGAAGGAACAGTGAGAAAGGGGGAAACAAACCCTGCTGCCGCCACCAGAAGTTGTGGTTTGGAACAGCTAGTTTAGCTTTGAACTAAAGTAGGGCCCTGGCCAGGACCTGGCACCCTAAGGCTAAACCTAACTGATGGCAGCAGAGCAGTGAATCCTCTTTTCCACTCCAAATGCATGTTTATTTGAAGTCAGGCTCTAAATGCCATTGCTTGCGCTAGCTCTAAGGGGGGCAGGGAGCTGCAGAAGCGGGGCTGCTGTGCAAGGAAGGAAGAAACCAGATGAGGTTTAACATAATCAAGTGTAGAGTCCTGCACCTGGGGCGGAATAACCACACACATCAGTACAGGTTGGGGGTTGACCTGCTGGAGAGGAGCTCTGTGAAGGACCTGGGCATCCTGGTGGAAAACAGGTTGGCCATGAGCCAGCAGTGTGCCCTGGTGGCCAAGAAGGCCAATNCTGGAGCATAGGAAGTTCCGCACCAACATGCGGAAGAACTTCTTCACAGTGCGGGTGACGGAGCACTGGAACAGGCTGCCCAGGGAGGTTGTGGAGTCTCCATCTCTGGAGACATTCAAGACCCGCCTGGACGCCTACCTGTGCAACCTGCTGTAGGGAACCTGCTCTGGCAGGGGGGTTGGACTTGATGGCCTCCAGAGGTCCCTTCCAACCCCTGCGATTCTGTGATCATCAGGACAACAGGAGGCTGGACTGAACACACACGGCCCTGCAGCACAGTTAACATCACCTGTGGATGCCCAGGGGATGCGTGGCAAAGCCCCAGCAAGGCTGGCCAGGGTAATTTGGGCTGATGAGTGCACTTGGGGCCCTGTCAGCAGCTTCTCCCCCAATCGATGTGTGTTCTTGCACCTTGAAGAGGTCTGGTTTACGAGGAGGACCCTCGTGAAATGCTTTCACTAATATTTGCTGCTGCAGAGCCAGGCCAGAGAAGTCACCATGGCTGTCTCCATGCGATGCAGAGCCAGGGCCCTGCTGAGCCCCTGCCTGGGCCTCTTGGAAGCAGAGCCGCTGCCAGGCAGCCTGGGGAGATGCACATTGCGGAACAGCAGTTACAAAAACCAGCAGGATGCACGTTCTCTGCTCGGCTGGGCGGCTGCTCCACTGCGTGAGCAGGCCAGAAAAGAAACGAAGCCTAAAGCACACCCGCTTCTTTTAAAGCCAAAGGAACACGGAGCTTCTCCGGCCGCCCCCGCGGCACGTAAACCCCACCCTAGTGACGCACCGGCAGAGGAGGTGGCACAGTGCCGGTCTCCTCGCTGGGACCGGGGGATCATGGGCAGTGTGGCCGCTCCCTGCGGCCCAACACCGAGCAGGGCCCCGGCGCCTGAGGGCAGCGCCGGGCACCACAACATGGAGGCGGCGGCAGCACGCAGGCGCACGGCAGCACCGCTATGCGGGCAGAGCGGCCGCTGCGGAGCCCCTCGGGCGGCCCCCGCCCTGCCCCGGGGCGGT
>WBMW01000674.1:238591-257484 GCA_013396635.1 Penelope pileata | reverse complement strand
AGGCCTCGGCCGCGCTGGTGCACCTCAGCCGCGGCGGCGCCGAGGTAGGAGCGCGGCGGCCCTTCCCCTCCGGCGGCTGCGGGCGGGGGGCGCCCGGGGAGGGCCCTCCGCGGGGGGAGGTGTGGGCTGGGGGCAGCTCAGAGCCGTCCCTCGGTCGTGGGTTCTGCTTTCTGATCGCTCGTGCGGGAAGTGGGCTCTGCTTTCGGTAGCTCAGATCCCGCAGGGAAGTCTGGAGCAGGATGTAGCGTAGTGCTGTGGACCTGTCTTCCGATGGCAGCCAGCGGCGGCTTTCTGTGCGGCCGCACCTGGGGGTCTGCCGCTGTGGGAACAGAAGGCCCGGTGTTCAGCCCAGCTGGAGCTCCCTGCAGCTAGCTAAAGCAATCTGAGCTCCCTGCAGCTAAAGCTGCCAGCAGTGAGAGGCCTGCAAAGCAGGCACCAGAGCGTCGCTGAGACCAGCCCCCGTGTCGGCCTTTCTCTGCAGTTTTGGTGAGGCTTTCACCTTCCGTGCCTCACCAACACGTGCTCCTCCATGGTTTGTTTTTTACTTCCTGCTGCCAGTCTTAGGAAAGCAAGTAACTGTAATCTCTCTGCTAGAAACCTTTGTAAACTTTGCGTCTTTCTCTGTTAAACTTTTTTTTTTTGTTAGGTCTGCTTCAGCGCCCTGATCCGGTAGCAGCTCGGAGCAGCCTCCCTGCAGGCCCTGCCGTGCCTGGTCATGCTGCAGGCACCACGCGTGCTGCTCCGTCTGTCCTTCAGGCTCCCTGCAGAGGAACGCGGCCTGCCACAACGGGTTGTGTTGGCTAAGAGTGTGCTCCTGCCTAAAGCTTTAGGGATGGGATGGGGAGAACAGCTTGTTTTATCCACCGTGATGCATCACCTGACCCTGCAGTTACTCAGTGCAGTAGATCCGTCCTGTGGAATGCTCTTGCCTTGGATAAAGGACTTCAGAAACAAAACCTCATTTCATTGAATGACCTTTGTTGTCACCCATATGTAAGGGTTTGGTTTACACACACAAAACCGCTTCCTTTCTGTGTTCTAGGTGAAGATATTCGCCCCCAATATCGAGCAAAGGGATGTGGTCAATCACCTCCAAGGCAGTCCGACAGATGAGAAGAGGAACGTGTTAGTTGAAAGTGCCAGGCTGGCGAGAGGAAACATCCAGGATCTGGCTGAGCTGAAAGTTAGTGAATTCGATGCGGTTATTTTCCCTGGTAGGTGCTTTTAACATAAAATCACTTCTGAATCTTCAGTTGCAAAGAGCTTTGCAAAGAATGAATTAAATTCATTTATACAATAAATTATACTATTGAATTTGAGAGGTAGGTGAGTTTTTCTTTTTGCTTCTTTTGAGGGTGAGAAAATGTAGCAAGCTCTCCTGGCCTGACAGGTCATCTTGGTTTATTGGCATATTGTTCTTTTGGTGTTAGATGATACCTCGTGGTGTTCCTTATTTCTGAAGACTGTCAAGACTTCAGTGCCTGCTCGTGGGCAGGAACACCAGCTGGAGTGGTAAAGTAAGGCCAGGCCCTGGCATTGCGTGGCAATGCCGTCATTGTAGGGCCCCTGAAATTGCTGGCAGAATATCAGGTTGCCACGTAGATGAGATTCCCTGTGAGATGTGGGCGCATCTTGCTGTAATTGTGTATCTGGTTTGCTGCTTATCAAGTCATACTGACCATGTTTATGGATCATTTTTTATTTATAGGCCACAAGATTGCCTGTCTGATAGAGGCAATCGTAATGGCTTCAGAAGTGAAGGAACTAAAGCCTAATGAGGAAATTGTGGCTTGCTCAAGATCACTTTCCAGAAAATTCATCATTTTGTTAATGTTGCCCTCGCAACGGTGCCCAAGTTTTGGCTTTGTTACGCTGTCTTCTGCAGTGAGGCCGGCAGAGGGAGTGCGTGCGTAACGCTGGGAGGACGCTCCCAGAGCTATAATGGATCGGTGACATCAGGGGTAGAGAGCTGGGAGCAGAGGCTAGCAAATATTTTCCACGTTAATTTCATGCCCGGGGGAGTTGCAGCAGTAACTGTTACAGGGAAATAAGCACTGTTAGGTTTGAAAATTAAAGCCTTGCCTCAGAGATTACAGATAACACTCAAAAGTGAACAAAGGGGATGGAGTGCAAGCAAAAATATTGAAAATGCAAAACTTCTGGATGTTGTCCCTTGAAATTCTTCGGGAAAATTGGGTTTGTTTGTTGTAGAAAAGTTGAAGCTGTGCATATTATGCATAAGGAATCAAATATAATGGATGGTTACACTTAATAATAACCTTTGATAATTCTGATAGTTCTAAATCTGGCAAATGAAGGTGCTGCAAAATGCAGTCTGTGCAGTTAAATGAAGATGAAATGCACGTGATGGGTTGCTGTAACTACCTTCTAGAAACATTATTTTTAGCAGGGAATTGCTATCATTCGTAAGTGGCTTGTCCCAGGATATCATACACTACAAATTCCTTTTTATATATGATCTGTTTTGTTTTTATTGTGTTAACCTTCTTTTATTGTTTATTTTTTAACTTCAGAGAGAATTCTAGAAGGGGTGGGAAAGCTCTCCTGTAGCTGTCTTAAGTACTGAACTAACACTTGGGAGCTAAATTACTCACTGCAGAAACATTAAGCTTTCTGGCCTGTGTAAAGTACGTGGTGTGAAAAATCTGCAGCTAAACTTCCAGCATTATAAACCCGTTGTGTTTCACGTGCTGAGAGCTTTTAGTATGGTAACTTGAAGGTCTGGTGTATGCCATGATTACAGTGTAAAAGAGAGAATTCCTTCCGGTGTTGAATTTCATGGCTTTTAGCAGTGCCTTGCATTTGAGTTTTGTTTGGTTTTTTGAGGTGGATTCGGTGTGGCAAAAAACCTGTGCTCCTGGGCTGTAGATGGCAAGAACTGCACTGTCAATGAGCACGTGAACGCCACTCTCCAAGCTTTCCACGGCGCTAAGAAGCCCATCGGTCTGTGCTGCATATCGCCCGTCCTGGCAGCTAAAGTCTTTCCTGGTTGCGAGGTCACGGTCGGCCAAGATAAAAACGTGGATGGAAGGTATGAAGGAAATGGATGGAGTTAATCTGTGTGGGAATTAGGATTAGAAAATGGCCGTTTTTCTGTGCAAAAATCTGCGGTCTCTGAAGTCAGTAACTCTTTGGCAATTTCTGATTTTAAACTTTCGCTTGTGTAGTAGTGGCTGATACAGGACTCTCAGGGTAGGCAGACCAAATGTGTCTTCTGCCCTACAGAGTTGGAACAATTTATCTCTGAATTCAGAAGTACGTTGGTCTGTAATATGCCCTACGATAGCAACATCCACATTACAATTAAAGTATGAAAAATAGAACCGTATCTCTTGGCTAAACCATCTGCCCTGCAAGCCACTGAAGGCTCGGGTTCCTGCACTGACGTTATTGTGCAGCGTGGGTGCAAATAAGTTGCTGCAGGTGCTGCTCATCGGTCCTGAAAGTGGCTGAACAAAGTGATTTATTATTTTTTAATAGAATCCTCGTTTTGCATTACGCAAACAAGCAAGTGGCCAAGGATATGAAGGTGGTGTGTTTGGTTTTTTTTCCCTTTGCTGCATTCCTGGTAATTGAGTGACAGATTTTAGCTCATATTAAGTAAGCAAATTCTGTATTTTGCTTCATACTTCTGGAGACTGTGATTCATGTTGCAAATGTGCGAGTGAAGGACAGATAGCTGTCCAGATGGCACTCAAAAACTTGGTAATTGAAGTGGCCACTTAAACTGTCTGCGCGATTTTGTCTGCTCAGGGATTTTTGTTGAAGTTTTCCTGGTGGTAGTGTATCAGGGCCTGTCAGGGGAAGCAAAGTGAGAACAGGCTTTGGCAGAAGTCGGTGCTGCTTCAAAGACTGTCAACTCCCGATAAAATTTCTGAGTGAAATTTCGTATCGGCAGTGATGGTAATGGATTGCCTCCGTCCCCCTGTTCCTGCATTGTCCCCAGAAAATCAAACTCACTGCAGAATCCTCATGGAAGACTCCATATGGAGGTGCTGCAAATGGTCTAACATGTCTCCAAGTTCGTCTGGCATCTCAGAAAATATTGAGGATCGGTTATTGCTGCACTCGGTATCACATTATAAACACACTGGAAGAGTGCTAAACACAGTTGTACCTTCAGGCATCCCATGACTCTGCATGTCAGCTGTTTGCAAATTTAGCAGATCAGTTGCTGTGGAGAATGGAGAAGATCTGACAGTGGAAGTCTGTTTTAGTCCCTTGTCATCGTCAGCTACAAAGCCACTTAAATATTCTTGTTGTTCTCTCATTCAGGTTAACGCTGGCACAACTTTATGGCTGTATCATCTCTTTTTATGGTTATTGCAATCTTTTTTGTTTACAGATTTCCTGATGCTGAAACTGCGTCTGCTATAGCAGAGCTTGGATGTAAGCACATCTGCAAAGATGTAAGCGAATCCCATGTGGATAAAGCCAATAAAATAGTCACTACCTGTGCTTTCATGTGCAAGGCTCCCCTGCATGAAATCTTTGATGGAGTTGGAACGATGGTAGAGGAAGTCCTGAAACTTGCCTGACTGGGATCGTGCAGACTTCTGCAAGGAAATCCATTTAGCGAAGCATGAACATTTAGCTACTTTGGATGGTATTAATAAAATAATGCGGCTATCAAACTTGACAGTTCTTGGTGTTGTTTTTGTTCTTACCTGTAATACATCAAGTAGTTATTGCTGAGTTATAGAACAGAATCATAGAATTCTTGGAAGAGTTGGAAGGGACCTTTAGAGGCCATCTGGTCCAACTCTCGTGCTGTGAACAGGGACACCTACAGGTTGCTCAGAGCCCTGTCCAGCCTGACCTTGGATGTCTCCGGGGATGGGGGATTTATCCTATCTGTTTCTCCCTTAAAATAAAGCATGCGTTGGAAGTTGTGTTTATTTTATTTTGCTATTTTATTATTATGAATCCAAGTGTATTCAGTTTTTATAAGACAACATAGGCACCTTCCTCATCCAGTGGGGTTTTATCACATCACTACCGATTATCAGTAATTTACATCTGGGATTACCCAGGTATAATTACAGAGGACATGGCTGCAGATGGCTTTGTGTCTGCATATATCTTCAGGATAGATGAGTAATTCATGTTCCCTTTTTGAAAAAGGGAAAAGGAAAGTTTTTTTTTTTTCTCCTTTAAGTTTTTAAGCAAGGGTAACTCATGGCCTTGTGAAATTTTTACAGCCCATTAGATAAACTTAACTATAAATCAAGAGTCAGAGGCTTAAGTACAGATTAATACTTTGCGTGTGGAAAATAGATGAAATAATTTGGAGTTTATTTACTGAAATGAATTAGCTTTATTTGTGCTTTTTAGGTACATTTTATACATCTTAAGACACATGCTGTGATCTCACAGGTGTGGGCAGGGGTCCGCCTTTATTAGAAGCACAGTCTTTCAAGGCTCTGTCCTAGTAAAAGTGGCCACACTCAAGAGAACAGAGGTAGTTGTCAAGGCGAGGTGACTGTCACTGTGTGCACTTGGTCAGCCTAAGAAGTGTTTTGACACGTACATGTCTCAGTCTATCATGACTGATGTGCTGTAGCCCATGCTTTGCAATGCCTGCAGTAATCTAAACATGGCATTGCTGGTTGGTGCTGAGCAGTTATGAAAGTAGAAAGACAGCAGATACCTTCTGTTGTAAACAGCTTGAGCATAAGCTCAAAACATGGCAGAAGCAGTTTGTTTTGACTTGCAACAGTTCACAAGACCATAGTATATCTTTTAACAGGGGTACGCTTGCATTTCTGCAATCAGAAGATGTAGGACTATCATAGCCTGTCTCACCTTAAAACATTTCTTGCCTACTAAGGATAAATACCCCACAGCTTAAAATGCACGTTTCTTAAAGGTTTCTGCTCATCTCTGTGGCTGCTGCTGGGGAAAGTGGGGCTGAATATCTTGTGGAGCCTGTGCCTTGTATCTGAGGTGGGGATACAGCAGTAATAAACCTGTGCTACTTGGCAGCCCAAAGATGGGGCTGGGAAGTAATGCTTTTAGGACTAGGAGCACAGGGCTGTCCCTCTTGCTCTGCAAGCTGGTGTGATCAGGCAGGGCACTAGCACTCTTGATAGCAAAGCCTGTGTTGCAGAGTGTCAAGTGCTACTGCTCTGTTTGGGGTATTTATATTAGCACAAACATCAAAGCTCTGACACAGCAAGTGACCTCTTCAAGGAGGCTTTATGGCTAAATGTACAGAAATACATATGTAAAGGCTCTTATTCACTGTCCTTCTCATGCTGTGTTTCTCACAGACACAGCATTTCCGTACTTCTCCAGAATTTGGATTTCCTTTATGAAGTGATTTAGCAGAAGCAGAACTTGCAGAACTTTCTTGGCAGAAGAAGAGGGAAATTTTTTGTGCAGCATGCAGGCAATGCTCTCCCTCTAGAGCTATAAAGATAATTGAAGTAGACTGTGCCAGCAGAAGATCTGCAGCCTTTCTGACTGAACTGTGCATGTTATCTCTAAATTATTTACCTGATGCTTCAGTCACTAAATAAAAGCTTTTCCCGAGTTTTGTTTGCTTTGTGAATAGCACCTAGCTGTAAGTTGTAAAGTTCAAAGTGAGTGCAGCTTCTCTGAAAGTGCTCTAGCTGGCTGTCCTGACAGAAACATATTTAACACAGAACAGTCCTCTATTTTTTCCAGATTGTACACAGTCTCTATAATGCCTTCTGTGGCTTCTGCAGGCAGGGCTTCAGAAGCATTGGATTGGAATTTTTTCTCCAAGTCCTCCTTTTTCAGAGGTTTCCTCCAGTGTCCGTAGAACGTGTCACAGCGGTCGCTGATCGTGTTGCCATCCTGAAGCACAACAGTCACTTCGCAGTAGAGACTCTCGAAGCTGGGTCTGTTATCAGCAGGGTGCTCTAGCTGTGTTTTGCAGAGCAGCCCCCGTAAGGCTGGCCGGTGGATGTTCTCACTGGCAAACGACTGGACCGACATGCTGCCATCCAGCAAAGCAGAGCAGGCAACAAACTGGAAGGAGTGCCGAGCTTCGTGTTCTGAGTTAGGGCTGGGTCTGTTCACGTATTTGACCTCTGGGACTTTGACAATAACTTTCTCAATTTCATCAAGGGGAAGCAAGTTGTCAGTGCCCTCTACAAGCTTCCTCCTTACAGAAGATGCTGCATCAGCCACCCAGTGTGTTCCAAGATGAGCAGGAAAGCGTTTGATGGCCACATCTTGCTGATCCAACAGCCAGGGATAAGACTGCAAGGTTGGCAGAGTCTGCGGGTTGTAATCTGTATAAAAGGCACCTATCCCTGACTCCATGTCCAAGATCTGGTTGTTTCCTTGAAGGCCCTGCGATGCCAAGCAAGCTGCTTCCAGCCCATGCTTGGCAGCATTGCCAATGTGGAGAGGCTTTGTTTGGGTTGCTGCGTTAGCCAGGGGAGCACCTGCGTAGGAGGCAGCTATAGCCAAGGCGTTTTTACATTTCTGCTGGTCAAGAGCTAGCAATTTTGCACAAGCTGCTGCACTCCCCATTGTACCGACCACTGTTGGTGGGTGAAACCTGAGAAAAGAAAATCTCTTCGTTACTGTAGTTCAGGAAGTTACTCAAATTCACTATATGTACACAAGCTTCAATTTCCCTTTACTGCTGTGGGAGGTGGATTGGACTGTAAGAAACATGCATTCAGATTTCAGCTGTGGTCATAATGGAAAAAAATGCTGCTTTTCCCCAGGAACAAGTTAAACTGGGACAATACCACTTGAAATAGGGCCTCCCAAAAAGCAACTGAAAAATTAGAACTGCTCATCCTTTGAACAGAATAATGGCAAAAGCATCACGGTTTTTACTTGTCTAAAAATGATGCATACTGGAGGATGCAAGTTTTGTTATTCTGAACCAGTTTTGCAGAACTAGTAGAAGGAGAACGCAAAAGATAGCAAGGAGACATCCAGTCCATCCTGTGCTTCAAGGGTATTTCCCCCAGGCACACCCTGTCTCCCTGGGCGCTGCTCTGAGCCCAGCACAGGTGGCTCCAGTCTGCTGAGAACAAGCGAATGAACTGTGCTATTTGTATTCTAACGGTCATTTAATCACATATATTAACACTTCCACTCAACTTACTAATAGAAGTATTGTTACGTACCTTTTGGGAATATTCCTGGCTTCACTGGAAAAGCGTAGCAACCTGCCTTGCACCTCGATTCCCACGTTGAAAGCTAGGAGCAGGTCAAGACCTGAGATTTTTTTCTGAGGAAAGGCCTCAGAGAGAGCAATCACGGCTGGGAGCACGGCCCCAGATGGATGTGTGGCTGGGTGCCACGTGTCGTCAAAATCCATTGAGTGCACCTAATAGAAAGAGAAGTCTTGATTTGTCATCAGAAATAAACTCTGACTTGGCAAGATTGGCTCAGTCAAATGAAAACACTGCAGCTGGTATAAGAAAGGCTGAAGAACTAGATTTTCCTTAAAATCTAAGGAAGCAAAACTTAAAGGGTCGTTCTTCTAAGTCTCTTACTCCCACCATGACTCAGCGAGGAGTGGAAAAGCAATATAAAGCTTGCCTCAAAGGAGTGTAATTCTAACTCCACTTGCACCAGTCTAAAAACATTTTGGTAATGATTCTTTTCTACAGTGGGCTTTTTGCTGCTTTAATTAGATGGCATAATTAAAGTAGTGGTTCTAGGTCCACCACGTGAATGGTGAGTTTTTACTTCCCTCAAAGCAGTATATGAACATAATGAAATGACTTCTATGCTGCGACTGGTGCTGGCATTAGGGCTTGCACCATGAAAGCTATAGCAGCCCAACTCTGTTCTGCTAACTGAGAGTTTTATCAGAATAACTTCTCCAGTGCAACCATCTGCATGGCAACAGGCACAAGCCCTATCATGCTGGGCATACAGACACACTTCTGTCAAACTCCGGGTCAGGCTGCCAAGGAGTGCCTTTCTGGTCAGACAGAGGAAAACACAGCTCCTGCCTTGAAGACTTTTCATGCCAGCTGTGAGGTTGCCCTGCACGTGAGGTAACCAAATTGTTATCTAATACGCAGTGAGCCATGCTCCTGGTGTCTTCAGTAAGCACTTGGAGCTGACCTGTGGCTGAGATGTAAACCAAAACGAGCACATACATGCTAACAGCCACGTTTAAATATCTCACTGGCTGCTGAGAGGTGCTGTGTCTCATTTCCGAGGTAATTTTTTCTACAGTGGAAATGAGGTGTCAGATTGGACCTTTGATCTTGTTGACACACTAATGTAGATAGGCTTAATATATCATTTCCTTGGATGGTGACCTTCCCTACTTTTGTAAAATTTCCAAATTTGTCTGCTCCCACCTCTTGGTGTCTCTGTTGATTTCACGTGGTTTCAGCCTAAATCTGAACTTAGACAAATTTCTGAGAAGTCAGTCGTTGCTTTACTGACAAAGTGTGTGTGCAAAATCCATAACTGACAAAAACTGATTGTTCTGTGATGTATTTATGATATCGTATATGTGTGTATGTATGTGTGCATATGTCTGTATCTGTGTTTTCCTGTAACTATACTTTTGCCAGCTGGAGCAAAATCTGCTGAAATCTATGAGAGCTAGAGCATCTCTTTGTTATGCAGCTGCAGCAGCCAGGCTGTAACAAGCTGACTTATGAGTTCTGACCTATGAAAACAGCCCTGAGTCCCAAATGAAAGCTAAGGGATGCAGATATTTATTATACCTTGAGCTCGGTCTCATTGGAAGAAAGTTGAAGGACATTGGGAGAAAAGAGTAGTGAAGTTTTGTAGGAGGCTTCAGGCACAAGAATAAAGTAAACTAAGATTTTAGGAGCATTCTGTTCTCTGGAGCAAGAATGGAATCAATTAGTGTGATTTAAGAGGAAATAAAAGAGCATCCCTTACAGCCACTCCATTCACAAAAGCTGCATACAGAGGAGGCAGTCGGAAATCCAAGTGGCCCCAGATGGTACTGGATATATCTGAGCTGTAGATCTGGAACAAATTGACATCAATTAATTCAAAGTCCTGGAGCCAAGGATAAATGTGCACTGTGATCAGATCCTACCCTCTTGGGACCCAACTGTTCCCTTTCATAGGAAAAATACTGTTCTATTGGACAGTAAGAAAAGAAATTGGGTTTCTTGTTGACTTCTGTCAAGGGACATGGACGGATCACAAGGGCGGGCCAACACCATGGACCTAGCCATTCAGTACCTTCCCAAAACCTCTGGCCACCAGTGTCCCTCCTCATTGCTCATTGGCAGTTCCCTCAGGGTTGTCATCATCCTGTTATCTCCAGTTACAGGTTATGTTTTTGAATGTTTTAGTCGACCGTGGGTAAATGACATATGATTTGAACATACCTCCTGATGCTGGTAGCACATGCTCTTAATGACGATATTTCTGCCCTTTTGATATGCAGATATTTTAGCCAACAAAGAGATCTTTATGAAATTAAATGAAAGGGCATAACAAGCACTGTTTGGGAAGGGGAGTATCTCTGTGCAAGGAACCTTATTTGCACAGAGTGTTCTGTAGCCTAAGCCCAACAAGCCCAACTAACAAAACTGAGCTATCTCCGCCTCACTGATGTGAGCCCAGGTTGGGAAGGGTTCTCCTTGGGGTCAAGTCTTCCTTTAATTTAAGCAGAACAAGACTGGAAGAGAAATGTGACCAATGTACCTCAGATGACAATTATGTTGTGTGGACTGGAAATAACCCAATACTAATTTTTCAGCCATTTAACTGTCCCTTTTGTCGGAATGTCCAGAGTTAAGTAATGTTTGCTTTGCTGATGCTTTTAATAAAATCTCATAAATGAAAGAAAGGAAGGGATTCTTAATTAGCTGTGTTCTGCTTGTTGTGGGGAGTCTGAGCATAGTCTGTTACACAGAGCTCTGCCCATCCAGAGTTAGAAGTAACCCAAGCAATGCAGTTTCCCCATCTCCAGTGGGAGGAATACTGTGTCTGCCTTCCCATCTCCAAAAGAATTTCACCATGACAAAGTTTCCCCTTATAGCCTATATTTTCCTTTACTTTTCTTGTGGGCAAACCTTAGGGTATGCTATGAATACTTACTTTGCTGTACTGTTTCACTTTGTGGCAGACCTCGGTGCTGGTACCCAGAAGCCCTACTCCAAGAGTATCCAGAATCATTCGCTTGCTTCTCTGGATGACTTGGTCTGTCAAGTGGCTTGCATTCAAACCATGAATCACATTGGCAAAGTTTCCTGTAATTGTCTGAGAGAAGAAAAATATAATAGATATTTTCCTTCATTTAAAGAAAACACTTCTTCTTTCTTCTTTTACTTTTTTTATTTTTTTCTTTCAGTCTAGGGTGAGCTGGCCATTTCTGTTGTCCTATCCCTGCTTACATGAATTGCATCAGCACAACTAATATTTGAATTCTTCCCTTTTTTATTCCCTGAAATGCTATACTGGTATTTATATTTTGGTTTCACTTTCTCTGGTGCCTCTGTCTGCTCTCTCTTTCTGCTGCTTCCTCCACAAGTCCTTGAGGCCAAGTACTGCAGGTGATGTAACTTTGCACGGCACATATATGAATATATATACACAAACACTCACATAGATGCATATACATATAAAGAAATGCAAGCAAAAGCCACCTGACTTTCTATAGCACCTTTTAATTGCAATTCAAATGAGTGGGAATGTGGCAGTTCAGGCCAGTGCAGCCACTAGCTCTCAAGGCAGCAAGATTTAACCTCCTCAGGAAGCAGGATCACTATCCCAAGTCTTGTCGAGCTTGGGGTCCAGTGGCAGTGCTCCCTTACATCCACCTTCTCCCATTGAACTCCAGCTCAGCTACATTTCCAGCTTTTCTCCAAGGCAAGATCTCACCTCTCTGAAAAGCAGTGACTCAATCTTGCCTCCTGATGATCTGATAATTATATTTCTAATTTTTTTGTTTGTTTCTTGTTGAGCATTGACCTGTTATGCAAGCACACCTGCTTCTTGTCTGGAGCTGTTAGCTACTGTTAATATCTCTATTAGAAACTCGCTTTCTTTGGAAATCATCTCTTTCCATTTACCCTCATCCTTCCCCTTCCTCTACTTCCCTGCATATATTCACACACTGTGATGATATTCCTCTCAGCCTTCATTTTTCTAAGTTGAATAAACCAAACTGTGCTGCTCTCTCCATTGTAATACAGGCTCATTCCTACTATGCTAGCAGCTTTTCATTGCGTCCTTCCAAATGAATTTCTCTCTTCTGGCAATGGTGACCAGTATCCGTCATTTCAGCTAGCTTCTCACTGAGCTCTGCACAAAAATGTTAAGACCATCTCGAGAAGCACAGAACATTTAAAGCAAGTGAACCACATACCCACAGCATGAAGCACAGCCGCTGAAATGTGGGCAGTGGGGATACAAAAACAGAAAAGGTCATCTGACAGTGCAAAGAAATGAGGCAGTACCTTTGCCCACATCTCGGAGGGATGCTGTGTGGTCCTGGAGAGAAGCAGCAAATGAATGACAGCCAGGGAGCAGGGGAGAGCACTCTCTCACTACTTATATATGTGTGGTGGGGGTGGGGAAGGGCAGATGAAACCTGTTCTCTTTTTCATCTAGTCCTGCCCATTTCCTCCTCTGCCTGGAAATGTCCCTTTTTCTTCATTTTAAACTTTCCTCTGACTAGATGTACGCTGGCACGTGCAATAGGACTTTACCAGTTACATTCACTTGTCATGTGTAAACTGACAGATGTGGTATTTCATTATCATGTGTTGGTTTGATCGCCTTACATTTGGGAGCGTGGAGAGAAGAGGACATCAAGCGTATCAGGCTGACCCTGGGGAACCACAGTATGCCGTGGATAACTTTACTGGCGAGGAGAGCAGTCAGCCCAGCACCAGACTATAGGATGGCAAAGGCAGTTTTAACCTGAACAGCTTACTATTGTTTTATTTATTTATTTTTCTGTCTCACTCTATCTGTCCCCTCTATAATACACGTGGTTCAGACATGATCATTTGGTACATTCGAAATTTGAGACCATATGCTAGATTGATGTCTCGTGGCATTTGATAGCGCTTTAGCACCATGAATCACTATATGAGAGCAAATCAGATTCCTGTCTACAAGAAGGTTTTCTGCATCTCAGGCAAGGGTATCTTCTCTGAGGAAGGAGGCACTTCTCCCATCACCAGGTCAGGCATTTTGCTGCTACGGCAATCGCAGACTGCTCCAAGGTAGTGAGTGAGAAATCCAGGCCCATCCCATCAGAAATGGAGCACACCCCAGAAGGGCATGAATAGATGCCACTGAATAGTTCTGAAGCATAAAAGCGAGACATGTTCGGGCACCTCCTGAAGTAGGGAACAAAGTAACAAATCTTTTCAGAGTTGCATTGATTCTGCCCCTTCATTTCCACACTGAGGGAAATCTCAGAGGTAGCATGGATGTGCTGAAAAATTATCTTTGGCCTTGATATCAGAGCATAAAAATACAGCCAGCTAATGGAATTGCTCATGTTGACAAGGTTGGCAACAGTTAGAAAGGTGAATAGGAATTAATGCTATTAGACTGAAAAAGGAAAGACTTTGTTACCTTTTTCTTTTTGTTCTTCCAGCTCACCCTTCCAGGAAAAGAGAAGAAAAATATCTAAATCACAGAACGACAGAATTGCACTGAGGTTGGAAGAGACCTCTGGAGGCCATCTGGTCCAACCTGCTCCTCAGCAGGGCCACCCAGAGCAGGTTGCCCAAAGCTACGTCCAGTAGGGTTTTGAAGATCTCTAAGGAGGGAGACTCCACAACCTCTCTGGGCACCCTTTTACAGTGTTCAACCACCACAAAATATTACATAAAAGATATTCAAATCCACAAGTTAGTCCTCTTTCTGTCTCTTTTTCCTTTACTTTTGAGATATCATTTATAATCCCATTTGATTTCTCATTTTCTTCCTCCTCCTCTGGGAAGGAGTGAGACTGAAGTGAATTTTGAGCATCTTCTTGGCCCCTTGGTGCTACTAGCTACATGTAGGAATTTTCCTAACATGAGCAATTTGGGACCCTTTGCGCTTCCCCTGACAACTCGAGTGGAGGGAACTGTGAATACAGCTGAATAGCTGAAAAATATCAGAAAACTACACAGTGACATAGTTCCTGATTGCTCTAATTTATTACTCTAGTGAATAAAGCCCACAATTAGAAGGGGCTAATGCACAATGCATTAATGCAAAAACGGCTCATAACCCTTTCTATCTATCTCTAGAAGGCAAGGTGCAGTGCCAGCCTGCAGGACTGCATCCTTTGGCAGTAACTCACTATCCTTCAAAGCAAGGCGTATACAACAACTTCCAGCTTAGGATGTTTTATTGCCCCAGCACTTAGAAACACCTATTATGGGAAAGAAGTGCAGAGGCTCAGCTGGTTTTAGTCCCATGTCAAGACCCAAAAGTGAATTCAAATGGCAGCCAGAACTTGTGAGGTGCTTTGCAACATGATTTGCTGTCACATGCCGCTGGCTGATCTCAGATACGTGGCCGCTTCCTTCCCTAACCTCGTTTGCAGTATGGATTGTCCAATACATTGCCATAACATCATAAGTATTTTTAGGGAATGAACTCAGATATCATAGGAAATTGACTTTTTTTTTTTTTTTAAGAGGAAGTGAAGCTGTAAATGCACAAAATTACAAAAGATTTTCAAAATGGGGTCTTCAGACCTCTAAGTCAGGAGTACTAGAGCTCTAAGTCAGTAGCCTGAAAGAGAAAAGAAAGGAATATGGTTGTCACTGCAGGGGAAAAAGGCATCTATACAAAGTCCTGTACCTCCACAGGAGAACGTGCAGGGGTCTGAACAGAAGGAGGTTGAAAATGACTGACTGAGAGGTTGGCACAGGCTGTCTGCTCCTGACAAAGGGCATCTGCTCCTCGCCTCTTCTTTGACACAATGTGCATGGTTCAGCAATCTGGGCAGAAAAATTGTTAACTAGTAAGCATGATGGAAAGACAGAATGCATTCATCAAAATGCCATTTGTAACATTGTGCACGGCTACAGTAATGAGCTGCGTTGATTACAGAAAACGGCTTTAGAAAACCAGTGCCCCACAGGGCCCATTTTCTCCTGCTGACATCACATTTTTAAGCTTTTTCCTTTTTTTTTTTGCCTCCAGTTATTTTAGGCTAAACTCTGCCTGCACCTGCAAACTGTATGCTTGCAACTGAAAGCAGTATCTGGCCTCAGTATTATACTACTTTTGTCCTACAGCAATATTTAAAAAAAAGAAAAAAAAAGAAAAAAAAAAAAGACAAAATACACAGCCCAGGCTTCTTGGCTTCTAGGCCAGTTTTTAAAATGTGACTGTTCACAAGCTGCACTAACACGAGAAAATGGGAGACAGGTGCCAATGTGGTTGTTTACAGAGCCTCTGCTGTTCTTAATGATCTGCAGACACCTTGTAATTGCAGGACCTGGGCCAGAGTAAGGCCACCCCACTGAGATATTTTATGTACAGTAAAGAAGGGAGAATTTTGTTAGGGGCAGAATCTCACCTGGCATAGATGGTTTGATCTAGATCCTGTGAACAGCCATATAGCTATAACTTTCGGGATCCTGTAATTCTGCTCCTCTATCATTGTGCTCTCTCATGCCTCCTTTCACCCAGCCCTACCTTCCTGCATTCACTGCAACAGCAGTCACTGCTCCAGATCCTGCCAAAGCAGCAACAATACACAGCAAGAGCAATGGCCAATGATTGCAGCAGAAAACATCTAATTCTGGAAATTTCCAGCCTATATCAGTTCTCTTATTCACATACTTGCACAACTAATGACAATTGCAATGCAATTTCAGACCAGTTACAACATGCTTGTTTCTGTTTCTTTTTTTTCCCCAAACTTCTCACAGCAAATTTTGGAAGTGCCTGGTTGTATTCTGGTAAAGGTTGCTACAAGTCAGTGCATCAGGTTCACAATGCACTGTTCTTCTCTCCTTCACAAATTAGTGGTGTTACTTTTAAGGACAAGTCCACACAGTCCATTTAAGCTTATATATGCTGATTTGCTTACATGCATTTCAAGATTGTAAGCAGTACCACACAAAACTGGGGTAACCATGCAGGATCTTGTTCAAGACAGATCAATCATGAACAGGGCTCAAATTTCTCCACTAATAAGCAAAAGTATGTTTGAAGCTAAAGAACGTATCAAATAAGTAGGCAAATCCATTTGACACTATTTATAGAATAGTGTGAAGGGACCTAGACTATAATAGCATAAGACATTGCACATTCATGAAATTCCTGTTGACCCTGTGTAGATTTTATGTCATACAATTATAGAATCACAGAATATCCTAAGTTGGAAGGGATCCAAACTCTTGGCTCCACACAGAACCACCCAAAATCCAAACCCTATGTCTGAGAGCATTGTCCAAACGCTCCTTGAACTCTGGCAGCTTGGGGCCATGACCACTGCCCAGGGCAGCCTGTGCCAGGGCCTGACAACCCTCTGGGGCAGAACCTTTTCCTAACCCCCCAACCTGACCCTCCCCTGACACAGCTCCATGTCATTCCCTCGGGTCCTGTTGCTGTCACCAGAGAGCAGAGATCAGTGCTGCCCCTCCGCTCCCCTTGTGAGGAAGCTGTAGGCTGCCACGAGGCCTCCCCTCAGCCTCCTCTGCTCTGGGCTGAGCAAACCAAGGGATCTCAGCTGCTCCTCACGTCTTTGCCCTCTGGACCCTTCACCATCACGGTTGACCTCCTTTGCACGCTCTCTAATAGTTTCATGCCCTTCTTACGTTGTGGCACCCAAACCTGCACCCAATGCTCAAGGTGAGGCCACACAGCACAGAGAAGAGCAGGACAACCCCTCCCCTCACTCGGCAGTGCTGGGCTTGGTGCACCCCAGGGTACAGTTGGCCCTTTGGTTGGTCAACTTGCCATCAAGCAGAACCCCCAGACCCCTTTCTGTGGGGCTGCTCTCCAGGTCTCATCTGCAATGTATTCTTTACCTGTGACACTACTGCTGATGACAACGCAAGGGGCTACACCATACTTGGCTGCTCCTAGCTGGCAGCACAGCAGCTGAGGAGAAGGAGGAGTATGGGAGGGTGACACAGCCAACCCATGTGAATTCTGTTGGTAAACTCTGGTACCCCTCTGCTGGCTGGAGTACCACCACTTCTCCCCAGGTTCCCACAGGCAGGCTTTTCTTCATCCAACCATAGCTTCCCACCCTATTTTCTAAAGAAACGAGGTTACCACAGCTAGTAGCAGGTAGCTGTAGGGTTTCCTTATGGCATGGTCTCCAGCCTGAATAACAGCACTGGGTGTGGATTGCATAGACTTTTGGTACGTGTGTGGACTTCGCAGTAACTTCTCTTTGTTGATGCTTGGGGCAGTCTGTATCACACACCACTCTCTTAATCAAAGAACAGCCAGTGATGTCTATATTAAGTGGCGAAAATACAACCAGATATCATTGCAGGACTTGTGCCATTTAGGGAGAAGATATAACTTAACTAGCACAATTTCAGAGTTTGATTAGAAGAAACCAAATTAGTTTGAATGCATGTAGGGATGTGGCAAATTTAATTAAATAGCCAGCAGAACTCTGATGGTGCAAACAAGGTGTTATTCACTGCACTAAACTGCTGCACCCTGCATAGAAATGTGCCTAGCAAAGAGACCTTCTTGATCCTGTCAGAGCGAGGCTCAGATGTCACAACGTACTCATTCACAGCAAGCCTGCAGTGGCAGTCCAGGGGGAGATGTGGATATCTCAATCTAGTGTATGAAAAGCTTCAGCATTAATTATGAGATATAAGACCTTCTCTGCATTTAAATTATTGCTCAGGGATTTTGAACCCCCTAGGAAAGTATCCCAGGCACCATCAAAAACTTGTCTGCATGGGAAGAGCTAAAATAACACGTTAAGTATAGACAGCAAAACCAGAATGAATTATAAAACACTCTTGCTTCAAATAGAATTAGGCTTTGGCTGAAAAATCCACCTAATTTTATGGGAGTCAAACATTTATCTGTCAGCAGCTGCAGAAGCACCTGTGACAGGTACTGGGAGATGCTGTGTGTTGCCAGAGTTATTCCTCCAGCTCTCACTGCAGATGCTCTCTCCCCTCCTGTCCCCTTAGTCCCTCACAAACATAGACCCTCTGAAAGGGTTTAAGCATGAACCACTTTGCAAAAGCCACAGAATCCCTGTTGCTCATCCTGCAAGGCTGTCAACTGTCTTTACTTTTTAAATTTTTGCTGGGCTACATCATCTGCTCAGGCAACAGGCTCTCACTGATGTCCCAGAGGCAGTACAGGTATCCCAGGAGCTACACTTGTCTTGCTGTCCCTTAGCATCTTATGGTCTCTTTTGGGACACTACAGTAACCAGACAAAGACTCTTTTTCCTCATCCATGTTTATATATAGCTAAAGCATGCATTTTTTCACCACTAGTAGATTTCAAAAATGCCAGGAAATATTGCAAAACAGCCTAAAATTGCACATTAAATGTGGCAGTCTGTGATTTACAGTGTAATTATAAAACATAGAATCATAGAATGGTTCAGGTTGGAAGGGACCTTAGAGATCATCTTGTTCCAACCCCCCTGCCATGGGCAAGGACACCTCCCACTAGACCAGGTTGCTCAAAGCCCATCCAGCCTGGCCTTGAATACTTCCAGGGAGGGGGTATCAACAACTTCTCTGGGCAACCTCTTCCAGCGTCTCACCACCCTCACAGTGAAGAATTTCCTCCTTATATCCAGTCTAAATCTACCCTCTTCCAGTTTATAACCATTACCCCTTGTCCTGTCATTATCTATTCTTGTAAAAAGCCCCTCCCCAGCTTTCCTGTAGGCCCCTTCAGGTACTGGAAGGCTGCTATCAGGTCCCCCCGCAGCCTTCTCTTCTCCAGGCTGAAGAGTCCCA
>WBMW01000674.1:217985-237819 GCA_013396635.1 Penelope pileata | reverse complement strand
TGTCTAGAGCCTTTGCCAGTGAAGACTGAGGCAAAGAAGTCATTGAGCACCTCAGCCTTCTCCACATCCCTCGTGACCAGGTCTCCAGTTTCCTTCCGGAGAGGGCCCACATCTTCCCTAGTCTTCCTTTTGTCATTGATATACCTATAGAAATTCTTCTTGTTCCCCTTAATGTCCCTGGCTAGATTTAATTCTACCTGGGCTTTAGCTTTCCTAACCTGGTCCCTGGCTGCTCGGGCCACCTCTTTGTATTCCTCCCAGCTAACCCGTTCCAGTTGCCACTCCCTATAGACTTTCCTTTTGTGCCCTAGAAAGCCCAGGAGCTCCTTATTCATCCACGGAGGCCTCCTGGCATTCTTGCCCACTTTCCTCTTTTTCGGGATGCACTGCTCCTGAGCTTGGAGGAGATGACCCTTGAACACCAACATGACATGGTGGTTATTAGTTCTGAGATTGAGTATTACGTTTCAGACCGTAAAGCATACTGCAGAATTTCTACGTGGGATTGTGCATTCATCTCTAAAGAGAAAATGGGCATAATTACATCAAAATTTCTAAAATGGAGAAATAGCTGCAAAAAAATGAAGAAAGGTTATGTTTGAAGACAAGCGCTGTAAATACATAAAGCATTTATACTGTTACACTTTTCTAATTGAATATTTAAACAGAAGCCAATGATTTGATTTTAGTTGGTCCTTTTTTACATAAGCACATTTGAAGAATCTTGTTTTTTAGAATTTATATAACACTGCTTTTCCCCCACATTACTCATCTTCGGCACAGTAGATTAAGACAGACGCAGGAGGTATTAAAAATCAAGGAAAATATCTATCACAAAATGAAAGGAATGATTCCATAACCTTTGATCATCTGTGTTGACTCTTAAGCATCAGCAGAGTTTAAAATTATTCACATAAAAGTGGTACCTACTGTCAGATGTAGTGAAGCTCAACAAATATTTTCTTTAGCTTTCCCTTGCCTCACAGTGTTTGAAGATGTCCCTCCTCATGGGTCCCTAGAAGATGCAGGAGCAATGGAATTAGCTGCAAGAAAAAAGATACGTTGTTTTGAGTCATTATATTTTTTATTTTTTTATTTTATTATTTATTTTTATTTATTTTAAAAAATATTATTACATGTCATATGCTGTGCAAATGCACAATTTTACTGGTACCACCAACTCACATAGCTTACCCTATTGACTTTGGTAACTGTTCCGAATGGCACTATGGCTGCACTATAACTTTGCTTTTAATATGATAAGCAACTAAAATAATCCTATTCTGCCTTTCTACAATTAGGTTTCCCTATTTCTGCAGTCTGGCTGTTTCCATTCATTATCAAATTGGGCAATTTTGAAGTCTGTTTGGAACTCTGTGTTTTCTTCTGAGCTATTTTTTGCTTTTTTATTTGCTTGGTTCGGTATTTTACTGAATGTTAAGGGAAAAGTCAGAAGAGAAAGGTGGTGCATATTTTTTCTTCAGCTAACCAACTGAGTCACAAATGAAGCAATACTGAAATGCTATGGTCTGTCCTGAGACACCAACACAACTGCAGCAGGGCATGAGTCATGCTGTGAAACTAATAATATACGGGGCAGGGACAACACAAGGCTGTTTTATGGTAAAAGGCAGCTGCCTTGGGTGGCAACTCTGAAGAGGCAGGATGCTGCCTAAGTTGCCTACAAATGAAAAGACAAAGCTGATGGCTTTTTTAAGCCTGATCTACCCATCTCTGCCTTCTGACTCTACGTTCCTCTTGCAGTAGCTGCTGCTGCTGCCAAAGGAAGGGCTCAGTAGGAGGAACAGGGTGGCTAATGCTGAGAAGTTATTTTCCCCACTGCTTCCTGGTGTCTCGCCCTGCTGCCCTAAGCAACAGGACTCTCCATCTTCCATGCACAGCACAGCCCTGCACTGCACTCTTTCCTCCTGTGCTAACAAGGCCCAGGCATATTTCCTCACACCTTTCTATTCTCTAAAAATTTGGGAGGCATATCCAGTTGAAATCAGTTAGGAGAAGTTGATGCTCATTTGGGGAAGGGTAAAGGAGGAGAGGAAAGAAAAGATATGTGGCTGCATGGGAATAAAACACACTCTGTCTCTTTGGATGCTGGAAGAGCAAATCTTTGTGAAACAGAGAAAGTTGCAGATGGGGAAGAAAGAGATCCCAAGCCCTTACATGCTACCGTCCTCCCAGGTCCCCTGATTCTTCCAAGGTCTCTTCCCAGACACCAGAAACATACTTAAACACTGACTTTGCCTCTGCTGCTGAGAAGCTGAATAAATCACTGCTGTCTGGGAAGGATGAGCTTGTGTGAGCTCCTCAGACCTCCCTCAGCATCAGCTGGCTGAGACAGGAGATGCTCCTCTACTTAACAGACCCCGCTGACGTAAGGGGAACTGCTCCAGACTCTTAGTGCTCAGACTCTCAGCAGCTGGTGCACTGGGTCACGGAATGATATCTGCTGAGCTCTTTGATGGAGGAGTAACCAGTTTGCCCAGCCAGCATCTGCAGCTGAGCCAAAATTGGTGCCCAGTCCAGTGCAGAGCCTACACCCTCCACTGCAGTTCGCATGGGGTTTGTGGTTGCTGTGCTGGTGCTGGCCTTTGGCTTGTGCTTACATGGGCCAGGCTGGCTGCCCTACATGCCCTACAGCCAGGGTTATATGGATTTTTGTCTGCCAGTGCTGGTGGCATTTGCTTTGCTTCTTCCTGATCCTCTAGATAGTAGAGAGCAACTCAAAACACGGGGCTGGTTCCCGTTGTCTGGCACATCTGAGAAGGAGCTGCTTGGCAATAGTGGCAGCAGATCTTTCTCATGCTGGAGACAGGCTCTGCTGGAACTGCCTTGCCCTGCTTCCTTGGCCATGTGAGCAAAGACCTGAGGCAGGCGAGCCTTGTGCTATTTGTCCTCTGTCCTCCTTCATTCCGTCAGTGACACCATTTCTGGTCGGAAATGCTGCTTGTCTCTTTCAGATGCAGGAAGAAGCTGACTGTGCTAGACACTTCTCCTCCTGAGGAGTTGGTGCCATGTGGGAACTGACAGTGTTGATGACTGCTCATGAGGTGGGAAAGAGACTGTGGCTAGGGAAGGCAGAAAGCAAGAAACTTGCTTGTTGCCTTTGCCTGAAATTGAATGCGTTAGCTTGTTATCTCCGCTCTATTTCTATCCAGAACTGAGTGGTGAGACCATCAAGAATTGTCAGCTGATTTAAATGCCACCTTGGAAACTGGAGCCAGCAACTGAGACCAGTAATTATTTGTCAGCAATATTTGCTACACAATTATTTCATGTGACGCTGCTTCCAGGTAGACACAGGAGTCAATGCTCTGATAAACATGCTCACTGACTCCAAGCGAAAAATGTTGATAGGTCTGTGGCCACCACCAGCACGCTGTGGTATTTATTGCCTGGTATTATATCCCTCTTCTACCTGGAGATATTATCCTTCCTTCTTCCCTCAACTCCTACTCTCACAGGACAGACGGGACACCAGTGCAGGATGGCAAACCACCATAGCTTTATAAAAAAAAGCCCTCTCTACTTTATGCCCTAGGAGTGGAGCCTCAGGGACATTTGAGAAAAAAGATGCAGGACTGAGAAGGAAATCGAGTTGGAAAATCTGCTTCTGGCCTGTGCCAAAGATACGGCCAGACCTCAAGCAATCCCTGTAAGGACTTTGAAAGATGGGCTTCAAAAATTCACTGTATTTTCACAAACAGGTTGGCAGCAAATAAAGGTAAGCGTGGCTCCTTCCTTGGTGTGAGCATGTTACCATGTAGTGAGAGACCAGGCAGGAAGGCCCCATCATCCACATCGTCTCTGAGCCTGAAGAGCAGTGAACCCAGAGCTGCCCATAGGCCTCTGTGGCTCCTGTACTCTGAGAGGCTTCTCATGAGAGGCCGCACTAGGAAAGCCCAGCAATTCTTCCCTTCAGAACAGGCATTTCTGAACTTCACTGCATCTCTTCCAGTTGGCTGCTCTGGCAGTGCTGACCTCATCTGGGCAGCACAAGTTTTTTACCCAGTATGACTTGTTGAGACAGCTGATCCTCCTGCAGCAAACTGCTTCCTCATGTTTGTTAGGGCTGATCTGAGGGCTTCATGTTGTCCTCTCCCACTTCTGTTGCCAGAAGAGGATCCCACAGAGATGAAAAGACTGTTTTGCAGCCTGCTCTTTTAGCATTGCAACTGCAAGGCACCAAAGCTCTGCCAAGGTGGCTTGGAAAAGGGCAAGAAAGTGTCAGAGCTGTGGGCTGAGGCACACTGGGTTTCTTCCAGGGGACTGAAGCAAGCTGGCTCATCCCAGACAGAATTTGGCTAAATGGAATAGAGTAACTCACGGGTTACCCAGCCCACAGCAGCACAGAACTTCAGCTAAATAGTAATAGCTAAATAGGAAGGAGTCATTAGGGGTGCAGACTTCTTTACTGTGTGGGTTTCATCCACAGCAGACATCCTAGCACAGACTCCAACCTGGAAATTGTTTAAACAAGCAGTGGGATCTAAAAAAACAGATGCATTTGGGTCTCTTGGTGCTTTAACTTTACTGTTTGTATATCCTCAGGCTTCACATTTGCTTCATTTTACAGTGATAAGATAAACTATCACAGTAAAAACTTCTCACCTGACTGTATGACTTCAGATGGTGGTAGCTTTAAAAGTAAAAACAAATTCTTCAAGACTCTGGGTAGTGTTGAGAGAACTATATGAATATGAATCAGGAGTGAACTCATCCTGGGAAGTAGAAATTATTTATAAATATCTAAAAGACATAATACAGCAAATCTCAACATCTTATTCCTATAGATTGCCACAAAAAAATACCTGTATGAAGCCATTAACCCCCAGAGTTGAGATTAAATTGAAGGCTGAGTGTAAATGCGTCATGTGGCTATTCTCAATGTAGCTCTTTGTATGCACATGGCAAGGTCTCTTAGAGGAAATGATGTTCTCTGCTAGAGAAATAGCTGACTGAGATTCTGCTGGAACGTCCTAAGTTAAAATTAAACATGAATGAGGTGGTCACATGAACAGTGACCACATAGGGGAGGGTGCAGATCAGAATGATCTTCCTTAAACTAAAAAGGGGATGGCAGAGAATGACACACTTCTGTTTATCCATGTATCTTGTAAGCACAATTATTATACAGGTAGGCAAAGTCACAGCAATGACACTCACAAAGGAGGCATGGAAGGCATATGAGGCAGAGGAGCATATGAGCAACCACAAATCTTACCCTTCCTGATGAGTTCTTGTTTTATGTGGGGGAAAAAAAGAGAAAGCTTTGTAACAGGAAGTGTACCAGGTATTCAAACACTAAAATAGCCTACGTAAGAATATTGCCGAATTCCCTTCATGGGAATCATTATGCTGATGTCTGCCAGGATTAGCCCAAGGTTTCTTATCTTGCCTCGGTGCAGAGGCAGGTTGGAAGATATCTCTTGAGATTCACCCCATCCTTCCATTTTTCTGACTTCTTGATTTATCAAATTCAACCATCCTGCCTAAATTAACCTCTAACTGAACTTCATACTCCTTGAAATAATGGCTTTAACAAGAAGAGGGTCAGCTTCTAATACTGCTACTTGATTGATATTGTACTGAAGACCAGAGAACCATCTGTGAACTCACTGTCTACAGACACACTGCTCACGACCCGCTTTGTATTCTCAAAATCCACCTGGATTAGCATAGCTGGTCTCTGAATACTCCAAGGAAAATAAGGGCATGAGAATAAGTTATACTTTGGAGATGATTCCCAGGCTTATGGTTGTGACTGCAGAAGGATTGCAACACTCAGAAGTGATTGCTCAAACATGATGGAAATTCAGTTGCAAATACTGGAAGTGAGGTCATGAACTGGGAAAGTTATACACTGAGACATAAAAATTCATTAATATATCAGAATAAAAATGTAATGAATAGCTATTTTTTGTTGAAATGTAAGTGATATTCATATTCAAATTACAGAAGTATATAACTGGAGTTAAAAATGAAGCAAAGAAACATGCTATATTCAGGTTTTTTTTTTTTTTTTTGCAAGTTTTTTGCAAATTTTTAGAAATGACAGGCTGCAAAGTCAATGAACCAGATTTGGAAAAACACTGAAATTCACCTGACCTTTTGCTTCCCCACAGTCAGTAAATGCTATTACTACCAATGCTATGTAGTGAGGTGGGCAAACCAAACATCACATCTCTCGTATATTTTTAATGTACCAAAGTTCTGGGAAGAGCCTTGTAGGAAGAACATAATAACAACAAAATTTTACAGGCTTTTAATAAGAAAATATGCCTGTAACTTTAATTTATATATATATTCAGGTAAAGAACTAGAGAAAACAGTTCAAATGCAACAAGTCCGTGGATTCATCCAGCCTTTACAGGTGAGGGATCAAGCTAAGAAGTATGCTCTACTGAGCACCTTTTCAACTCTTTGAAAGTCTTGTCAAGTGGAGAGGATCAATAATTAGGGAGCGCACGCGCGTAAGCCCTTCAAAGAAATCTGAGTGCAGCGCTTGCTGTGTAATCGTGCCCACCACGCCAACGCTGTGCGGCATCACATGGGAGATCCCACCCTGGGACACAAAGCTGCCATCCTCGGTTTGAGGAGCGGGCAGCTTTCTTCTTTGACAAGCCCTGCTACCTTTGAAGCTCAGATCTACTTGTTCTAATGGGACTGATTAGAGAGCAGAAGGAAACTTCAAAAGACTTCACTGCCTCTGTGAACTAACTAGGCAGAAGGCTGTGCTGGCAACCTCTCGTGACATGTACCATCATTTACTTTTTCCCTTGGCCCTCATTCTGCCCCTTAACATTAGCATCTTCTTTCTGTTTGCGTGTGAGAACGCTGCAGTTTGCATATACATCACAGAATAATCAGTTCCTCCATCTGATAGGGGACTCTCTTGCATTTCTCCCTCCTGGGCTTTGAGTTTTTTGCTCTGAGGCTCTGCTGTCAGTCACACAGGTTAAAAACATTGTGATCCTGATTCAGCAGAGATAAATGGTTATGGCTGCCTGACGGACAAGAGGTGTACTTCTATCACAAGGCTAATTTGATGGGAAGGACAAGGGCAACCGATATACGGAGTAGGAAAGAACAAAGACCTAACAGAAAACCCCGAGCAGGGGTCCGCAACTCCTCCAGGCCTATGTGCATAGGCTGTGGAGGATGTTAGTTAACTTCTTGTCAATCATACAACTCATATGTGCTGATGCTTTCTTTTTTCCCACTGCCAGATGCAATCCATCTGCTTCGTGTTCCAAAGCAGGGTCATGCACCAGCACCCTGCCCTCTCTGTCCTGATGCTGACACTACAAAGCTCTTCATTTCCTTCTTGCACTTCTGCCTGCCCTTACTGAAGGAACAACTTCCTCAGCTGAATTATCAAAACACCACTTCTCACCCAAACCCCATGTGAAAAATGCACTTCACCAGACATCCTTACTTACAGGAATAAATTTTAAAATTAATCTTAGGGGTAACTTCTGAGCGTCTCTCACTTGACAGATGTGTCTTTTCAGAATGTAATGTTAAAAGGACAGGAATTTCTTTATTTCAGTGACACAGCATCAAATATAATACCTATCATGTAACTCAGATGTTCTGTTTAAGAAGTCCAAATTAAAGATAAAACCAAATACATATTTACATAACAAATAAACTGATTGAAATGCTTTGGGATGGTTCAAGCACCTAGGTTTAGCTGGTCTTGGAACTGTTGACCTCAGTGATACACATCTCATCCTTTCAAAGAAAAAAATACTTCACTTATTCTCCCAGATTGTAGATCTGCCTTTTGTCTTACTCACTTCCCTTAGACTCCAGAGGCCTACCTCATCCTTTATGTCAGACCCCTCAGGATAATGCAGTTACAGCCCAGGCTACTCAGACAACATTTCTTGTTTTTACTGGTTCTGCACGTGTCTTGGTTATTCAAACCATGGCTCAAAAAAGGAGAGGAAAAGAAAGAGAATGACTCTGAAAGAGGATGAACCTCATCACAATCATCACAGAGGCTTGGTATTGTGGCTCCCTCCCACCACATGTAAGCAATAAGCTGGATCCTTTCCCCGAAGCTCTAGAACAAGCTGAGGCAGCTGCTGTCATCATGTCCTCGCTCCCTTCCTCCTCCATCTCGCTCCTTGTTGGTAGCAGATGCTGTATCTGTACTCCTAAATGGAAAACCATGAGGGGGGTGAGCTCTGGTTTTGGACCCCCAATTATCTATACTGCTTAATTTTCCTCTGATTTTGTCTCTGCCTTGAACCACTTCAGTTAGCTCTCTCTGCAAGATAGCTGGCCCCTGAGCTGTAAGCAGAGTGGACATGAGTGCCACTTGGCCTCAGAACCACAAACTGCAAACAGAGCTCATGGAGCTGGAGAAGGCAAAGCAAGGCAAGCATCCTGACTGCTGCCTGCCTGGCAGACTTCTAGTCAGTGGGTGAGGCTGCATTCACAGTCTTTGTTCTTGTCCCTGACACTGCTGCTGTACTGACTGCTGAGAAAAGAGCTGAGATAAAGGTGATTGCTAATTAACCAAGTGAATCTGGAACAATTTCCAGGACAAGTTTTTACTTGTAGAAAGTGGTAACATTTAAGCTCAAGAAACAGATGGCAAATTCTCCTGCCAGTGAGGGCTGCCAACAGCATCAGTAAGGCTATACGGTTCATCAGGTAAATAAATCTTGGGTTAAAAATACAAGTAATAAAGAGTCACTCTCCTTGCTACATATGCTGAAGCAAACTCTGTATACACAGCTGGGAGTGTAAGCAAAATCGCCTCTGCTTGAAGGAACCTCAACTATTAAACACGCTTCACGAAATGGCTTCTGTCAGCTCTGACACTGCAGCTCCTGAAAGCCGCGAGCAGAGACAGCACTGCCACCTACTGCTCCCAAGGACGTGGTTCTCACGCTCACTGGGGGAACCACGGTCTGGGTGGTTAAAGTTGGGATTTACCACAGAAGTACATTTACTGTAAATTCATTGAAAAGTAAAATTAATTTAAAAGAATAAAGGCAACTGTCAACTTTGCAAAACATAAAGGAATAAAATAAGGCACAATTACTGTGCTGTCACAGATTCAGAAAAATAAACAAGCCATCCTGCCACTTCTGTTTCACAGTTTAATCTCATCCTTTGATGCTGTTATGTTTGGCTAGTTCAGTTGGCGTTTTATTTGCAATTTACTGAAAACACAGTCAATCAGCATCTCACCAGATTAAGGCTTTATATTAACAATACTGTCCTTAATTAAAGATATGATGGACAATCGGCAGAGCAATAATGGAAAGAATAGCACAGTGAAAGTCAAAATAAAAACCATGCTAAAATAAATGACTTAGAAGTGAGAGTGCATCCATTTATAATTTTTTTTATGCACCGTCTGCACTGTCCTCTACAACTGAAATTACTAACTTCAATCTTAGAAGTCTTGTCCTTGACGAACATTAGAAATGTGACTACAGAGTCATTGTTTTAAGGTGATAACAGAAACTATCACAACATTCGCAGTTCTACAACGGTACACCACTGGCACAAACTAATGGCGACTACTGATATTCTAGAGCTTTGTGGAGATGGGACTAGCAAGAGACACAGTTCATCAGTATCACCTTGGTCACTATAGACACGACTGGTGAAGGGGACTTCTAGGATCACTATAAAGCCAGTGCTGATGACAGTGTACAAGGGTTTATGAGCTAAATCTGGTGACCCTGGAGTTTTAGATGAGACTTTATTAAATAATTTCCCTAGAGTTTGTGCTCTAATGAGTTAGTTGCGAAGGTTGCCAGAAACTGTGTAAGTGATGGTGATGTTCTCTGACAATGCACAAGCACAGTCTGAAGGAAATCCACTGTACTGTTGGAGAAAACCGAATTTTCACATCTTCTCCTCAGAAATGCTAAGATGAAATAAATAAATGTATACGAAAAGGCATGTATATGATTCATACAATCATGCGTGGTGGGTGAAATCCTGGCCAAAACCACAGGGAACTTCACCTCTGAGTTGAGAGAGGCCAAAATGTCAACTTTCGTGTTTACATTTGCACATGGATTTCACCAGGAAAGATTTGCTTTCTGGACTTTGGAACAATTCTTCTTTGTGCTAGATTCTAAAGAAAACTGCTTTTCCCATTAGTCGGAACACTTGGCACATGGTGTGGCATTATAACCTGTTCACACTTTTTCTTCCAGTGCTTTGAATCAGGATCATCCTTGCTTGGCAAGTCAAGCTGCCAACTGCTTATCTACTCAAGGTGTATTAACACAGCTCTGTAAGCCCATTCATCTGTCCCCATTAAAGTCCTTGCTCATAAGTCATTCAAGCACATGAACCTGAGCTCTGCTCTGCCGCTGCCTTTAGTCATTCTTTTTTCAATGCTTGGAAACTCTTCAGTCTGTCAGAGAAATGCTGACTGAGACAAGTTCTTGGCAATGTGCTCCCTCCCTCCTTTGGTGTGTATTCAAACATTTTAGTTTATAGCACAAAGTGGAGCGTATAGAATGAGAGCAGAGCAGAGGAGCATTTTGGCAGACAGTCACAATTATCAGCCGTGAGATAGCATTGCATCCCGAGCAGCCCGATGCCTGGTGTGTCCTGGCTGAGAGATCTTTCACTGCATCCTGATCTGGCTGCATCAGGCCAGCAGGCTGCCATCTCAAATGTGAACATACTCAGAGTGCTTTCTAAAGAAAATTACTGTGAATGTTAACACAAATCAGAACAGTAAACACATCATGCTCCTAGCCTAGCTAAAACACATTACAGTAAAGAAATATATCAAGAAATCATCTAAATATAAGATGGGTTAGTAGGCTGCTATGAAATTAAAACTTAACAAGCATGGAAAGTTTCTCTTAAGAGAAAATGATATAGGGGTAAATTAGTATCTATTTCTTTTTTCATGCAGTGTTAGCAGACAAAACGTATCCAGACTTCACGTGCACTTACCAGTATGTTGTTTGCTTCTCCAACACAGCAGCCTGAAAGAGCATAAAACTACCTACGGTCTAACTAGCTTGGGTGATAGATGTTTGTGCTTTAGAAGTAGGGATTAACAAATTACATTAGCTGTGCTTCCTGTGTGGTGATTTGCCAGAAGACACATGGATGGATCTATAATTTGCATAATAACAAAGGTTGAGATAGTCAAAGCTAAGCGAAAGATTTAGCCAAACAGCTCCAATTAAAGTAAGTGGGAATTGTGCGGCTAAGACCTCCAGTTAGCTTTGTGTCTTCAATCAAGAATCTCTACCGTGCCACAAAGCTTCTTGCAGAACCTAGTATTTGTGCCCCAGGTAGTCTGAACATTATAGAGAAGAGGAGATATTTAAATTCGACAGGAAAATCCAAAATAAGATACAGAACAGGTGGATGGAACAAGCCAGGTGTTAACCCAAGGTGATGCAATCTGTAATCTGAAAGGTTTAAATGCTCAATAAGCTTAATGACAATGTCTGGCAGAGATTAGTAAACCGATTTTCTTCTTCAAAGAGAAAGTGCAGTATGAAAACAATTTTTGCTCAGTGGATGTTTTAAAAAAGGGTTTATACAAAAATAAAAATTCTGGTAAGCAGAGAAAAAATAGGCAGTGGTTGTGCAATCAGTTTTATACCACGTCAGTCACTACAGCATGTATATATGAGGTTATCTTGAAGTTTCCCAACTTGTATATTAAAGGTATCACTGGAATGTATCCAGCTCGCTTCTGAAAAGCTCCTATGGCTAATGAAGTTACTACTGCTAAACACAGCTATTGGTGCTTTTCCTTTGTACAGCTAACAGAAGACCATTCTCATTCCAGTCGTTGGCTCCTCCAGCCCTGTCCCCTCTTCTGGATGTGTGAGGCATACTTAATTTGGCACTGTTTATAACCTGGCCTCATGGACTTACAGAGATGCCAGCTCTTAGGGCTGTATGCAAGCACCTCCCATGGTTTCCCAAACATTTTTTCTATTACAAAGTGAAAAAAGTAAAAACAAAACACAAAACAAACAGACAGGTGTGTTGAATATATTCACTCTGGCTGATGGAAAAAATGCACCAGCACAGTAAACGCAAGAAGGTAAAATATTTGGAAAAAGGAAATAGAACAAAGCTTGTCAGTAATTCTACTGTTGTCAAAAGGCAGTAATCCAAACATCATCTTTTTTTTTTCATTAGAAGACAAGGGGACAGCAACATGAGTCGTGAGGACATGAGGACAGAGACTGAGAGGTCAAGAAGAGCGGTCACACGCATAGGTTACTGGTGAGTATTTTACCCTTTAAAGTCATTCCATTATAAACCAGGTCTGAATAACCACATTTATTACCTATACACAATATTAAAGACAAGGCTACTATAACTCTTAAACACTGGAACTATGCGCTTCAGGGCTCATAAAATCCAGAAAGAATTGCTATCCATCCCCTCAGTCCTTTTTTTCTTTTTCTTAGCTATATATTTCATTTTTTCCCTTCTCCTCTTTCCCCATAACAAGCCTTATGCTTGGGAATTTACATTTTTTCTTTTTCTTTTTTGGACTGCCAGTCACAGACAGTCTTGACTTACAAAGAGATCTTTTCTTATTTGGAATCTTTTTTGTCACTTTGACTGCAGGATTTACGCTTATCTTCTGCCTCTCAGATAAGCTTTCCCTTCACCGAAATCCATTCTATAATGTCAGCCTCTTTCTATGTGATTTAACCTCACTGAGATAAATAGATTTTTTTTTCTCATTTTATTTGAAAGGATTTTATTTGAAGAAATTGTTTCTGACACAATCTAGACTTTTTATTAAAAAATAAAAACAATAACAGTGAAAGCATTCAATTCTTTGAGGATGGCAGTTTGGCAAAAGGCATGTATATACAACACATGAAAAATTAAAAGGTGAAAGAAAACAAACAGGTCCCTTTGCATGGACGTATCCCTTCCCAAGCTAGCAAAATTTTATAGCATAGACTTCTGCAGCTGTCTTGCTGCAGATATGGGAAAGATAATTTCTGAGTTTAAGTAGCCAAGTCCCCAGATTTGTATTCAAAGGTCAAGAGTGATCTTCATTTTGCCAACAGTTTGCAGGTATACAAAATGAGGAGAGCTTCTTAGAAATCTAACTCCTGTACTCTTTGAGGGCTTAAAGAATCTGCAAACTGCTGGAATTAAGTGGCTGAGATTTGTTTAGGGATTCAGGTACTTGCTTTACTAAAACTTCATTAAATCTGAACACTTTAATTTTTCATTCCATGTATTTCTGAAATGTCCTGAACATCTCTCAGACATTTGTTCTATTGATACGTTAATTTCTAGCAATAAGGTATTAGTTATACTTACATACATGACTGAAAATCACAGATATTGTATACAGTATCTTACAGGAAATCCCTACAAAGCAGAGAGACAGTTCCTTTGTGTAAACTTGGAACAGGAAAGCACACTCAGAGTTTTCTATACACAGCAATTTAATCCCATTTTGGTCTCTCCAACTAAAGAGCAAAATATACGCAGTAAACTTTCCTAAGAAGGATGACAGCTCAATCAGTCTTACTTCCAAATGAACTGCAGCAACACTCAGTTTTAATTTACAGGTAAGAAACAGCTGCTTTTCATTACTTTGTGCAATAACATCTAATTAGCACGGCACATCAGGAAGCTGGGGAACAATCAGCTACGTCTGATGAAGTTGATTCCAGGTTTCTTTGAGCTTGGCTTCAAGAAACAGAACTCAGTCCAAGCTGAGAATCAAGTTGGGCTCTGCAGCAGATAAGGAGGTAGGAGCATAAGTGGTAGGGGAAGACTGGAAACACTGCTGAGGATGAGGGCTGGCACTTCACAAATGAAACGTTCTGGCAAGCTCAGCTTCGGTGCTAGCAGAGGCTGACCTGCTAATTCATTTGCTAGGCTGAGATTTTCAGCAGTTAGGCAGCAAATCATTTTCCCTGTCAAGTAAGTGAAAAGAAATGCACTCACTACAACATTAATTTACGTGGTGGGTCAGAGAGGGTGTGAGCAAACAGGAGGCCCAGCGGCTCCTCCTGGCAAGGTCGCGCAGCTGAGACACGCTGCCTGTGGCAGCTGAGAGAGTCTGCTTGCAGCCTTCACTCACAGGCATCCCCACTGGCATGAACCCCAGTTATGGCCATAAGTGAAGTGTTTCTTGGTGAGATCTTGACTGAATGAGTATTTTCCAGGACATTTGGAGCAGCAAAAACCTGGTGGAGCTGCATACCACGCAGGAGGGCCTGCACTCTGAGGCCTAAGCAGCAGAAACGAGCTTGGGCATCCTAACGATAAAGGGTCTCTTATTTTTAGGCATTTAAATCCTGTCTTTCATCTTCCAGGCAGGAAGGTGAACATCGAGTCTCTAATGAGACTTCATTAATTTCATTTCAGTCTGTGTCAGAGGAGATGAAGTCTGGTGGACAGATGCTTACTCACAGAGCGCAGGAAAAAGCTGGGCCCACCTCTGCCATATGCAAAGCATCCTTCAGGACTGACAACCTGAATGAACATTAGCATGCTAAATAAGCTTTGTTAAGCCATTCCCTCCTTGCCAGTTTAATATTTTGCTCATTAGTTTAGATGGGCTGTGAAATAAGCAGGACTCGACACCAATATTTGAGGATACAAGCTTAGATAAAAAAAAAAAGTAGTGTGCATGTTTTTCTTTGGGTAGTCCTGCCAAAAATCAGTCACCAGCTTATCTACACTAGAGTGCCCACTGTGGGCTCACATCTAAGGGCTTTCTTCACCTCCTTTCTTTAATGAACACTGTAGGCATCCCTGGTGAGGATCACAGTATTTCTATTAAACATAATAGGAATTTTACATCAATTTCAACAGAAAAAGATGCAAAGAGAACAAAGAAAAACATTCGATTCCTGAGTCTGATAAAGTGAACCATTCTAGTTTACATCGGCACATAGTGGCAGAAAGCCAAAGCAAATGAATTCATTATTGTTCACTGACCGCATGATGATTTTGGGATGATTTTGAAAAGTGTTAAATTGCTGAATAACACACCAATAACCATAGCTAAAGAGAAGAGATAAATGTGAAACACACTGCCACCAATGTCATTATTATTAGCTGCTTTATCTGTCAGGAATACACTGTGAATTCCTCTGTTAAAATACAGCTTTACAAGTAAGAAAAGGATTTAAGCGAAACCTGTAACTTTTGAAAAGTTCCTTAAAAAGTATTTTGTCTTGGATAGATTTCATGCCCAGGAGTGACACCGACCTTGTGATTAGCTTCTCTGAGGAACAGACCTAGGGTCAGTTCTTAACTAGCTCCTTCGCAAACCAACGTTCTTATCTTTTGATTCTAGCTTCCTCCGAGATTTGACTTCTGGGTTTGAACCACTCCCAACCTTCTCTGATCCTCAATTCCTGACTTCAGTCCCTACCCTGGAGCCTTCAGTAGTGAGAAGGGCTGCCAACACTCTGCTCTCTTATATTCCCCACTTGCAAGTGCTTTTTCTCACTAAAAGCTGTTCTGAAGCCTGACAGACCCTACAGGAAGGCAGGCTGATAATACGTGGGAGTAGAGGTTGTTTTTGATATCCTAATTAGTCGTGTTAAAAAAAAAAAACACAGATAATGACTTACATTTTCCCTATGAGAAGAAACTCCTTTATTGAATCCTCATACTGTCAGATTCTAGCACGCAGTGCAAGGCTGTTGATCCACAATGATGGTTGATGTAGAAGATCGATGCAGCCTCTGCTCATGTTTGCAAAGGTCTGACCGTCTTTCTGTCATTTCTGTGGCAGAAGCTGGGTCAGAATGCTATTTATTGACAGAAAAGAAAATTGCCAAGGGAAGACTTGAAGATGTGAATGAAATATTACACAGAGATATCGAAAATTAATTTCTGAGAGCCAAGGCTCACAGAAAGAACGCTGACTTAGAACTACTCCACAGGGACTGTGAGTAATTTAGCACAGGAGAAAACCTGCACATGTGCATATAAAATATTGCACCGCTACACATTAAACATCGACATAACTGCCCTATATCACACTGGCCAAAGCCAAGTGTTTTGGCACTTGATGACCTCCTGAGGCCTCTTCCAACCTGAATTATTCTATGATCCTTTCTTCAATATCACTCACTTTTGAACATCTGTATTTTCATAGCAGCTGGACTCCCTAGAACAGGCAGTTCCAGCTAGCTAACATATTCTTTTTCTTGCATCCTCAAAGCAAGGTTGTGAAGCTCAAATGAGCATAGCTGAGCCTCCGGTTCAGTTTAGATCAGTGAGTCCTTTTGTTTTTTTTTTATGCAGGAGGCTAAATATTTTACTGAATTCAGTAATAAACTCTAAAACAAATTAATCATGTCTAATTACACGTTTTATATACAAATAACACTATTTCACAAAGCAGAGACTCGAAGAAATAGCAAACTGCGAGCCACCACTTTTAGTTCAGAAGAGGGATAAAATGTGTTCTTGCTTTTAAAGTTTCCCAGCAAGAACTTGAATACAGTAATAAAATAATATATTGAATACAGTAATATAACAGTTTACTCTTACTTTTTGTGACTAAAAAGGTATTTCTCTTTGTTGCATGTTTGGGTCGTGCTGGCAATACTTCCACAGAGCCCTTCCCGCTCACTGACTGCAATGTGGCTCTCCCCCGCTAGGTGCTGCCCTTCCTCTACGGTTGGTGGAAATCGTCCTGCTCGAGGACATCTGGACCCGACCACCCGCTGCGGCTGTGCAAAAACCACGCTGATTCTTCGTCCCACACCAGCGCTGCTGGGACGGCAACCTGCTTTTAGGCATGGACACAACAAAAGCACCCCCGCAAAAAAAGAACCACAGCACAGGATAAACTCAAAAATGCTACAGAAAGAAAAGCTGTTGGGTCCCACCGTTAAGACAGCATACATCCAAAACAGAGCTAGTCCCAGCAGACAGCCAACAGCAAAGGCTGAAATGCAGTGGCTGCCTTGTCTGTAGTATCTCATTCTCAGAAATGTCATGGTACCACACTGTTAAAGAAATTCAACGACACATCATCAAGGCTAGGCTGTCCACTAGGTCCCACTAACTGCCTTTATGGGGGACGTGTGCCTACCAGGGCCCTCTGTGGCACACCTGGATGTCACACAGAGCAGTATTTCACTGTCTCTCCCACACAAAATGAGAATAAAACACTGAGGGCATGACTGTGTTATGCAACCCAGTGACTGACACGCACGTGAAAACAGTTGATGCATTTATCTGCTTTAACACCTCTGGATGAAGTCCAATTCTCCTCATCGAAGATAAATATAGTCAAGTATAAAGAGACAGTTTTTTCTCCATTTCCTACTTGAATATTTGGTGAAAAAGGGAAAAAATCTGTTAGATGTTACAACAACCACAGCCCTGCAGCCAGGCAAAGCATCCCCACCTGCATAAAGCTGCAGCAAGATGCCCAGGGAAGATCATTCTTCTGAAGAGAGGTCACTTTGAGCCAGCTATTTCATTGTTGGGCATGTTCTTAAGCCTACAAAATGACAGCTAGTTTGGAGACAAACACTGCAAGCTGGGTCTTCACCAGGGCTGGCGAATGGGCTGTGTGAACAGCATCATCCTCGCTCCCTTCTCGGGGCATCAGGGGTGCGCTTGCACTCTGGAGCACAGCGCACTGCGGTGGAGTGGATCAGTTGTACCCCTAAAGAAGGGCCTGGGATGGTGGCCCAGGCGAGGTGCCCGTCACAGCCGTGCTCCCCTTCCCTGAGATGTGCTTTGGTCACTGTGCAGTGCTGAACAGAGGCCCTTCTCACCTGGCCTCCCCTCTGCTGATGGGCAAGCGGGGGCACATCTCTGGAGAACTGATGTGTGAAGGAGCAGCGTGGCTTTGCCCACTTGTGAAACTTGTGAGAACATGAGCTGGAAGATCATTAAGCTCTGGTCTTATCAAGTCCTCTCTCTCTCTAACAGATAGCTCAGGTCAAATCAAGAGTTTGGATTTAATAAATACGTCACTGCTGTGTTTTCGTTAGCCTCCATTAATATTTGATACCAAGGAAATGAGATTTAATTAACAGATGAATTAAACATCTCAGTTTTTGCATAGAAGCATCTGCAGGATGCACTCCTGGTATGCAGAGAATCTTCCACCGCAAATTCTGCTGTGAATAATTGCCCTCACGAGCATTACATGATCTCATCTTCTGGGTGCACAGCCTGATGGCAGCGCTCTCAGCAGAGAGCCCACACGAGGGAAGCTGAGTTTAAAATACGAATCCGTGGGAGGCTCCTGAAGTGGCTCCTTGCTCAGCACGGCCGGGAGCAGGGAGATGCTGGGGGGTGACACCAGATGGAGAAACTGAGAGGCAAAGGTAACCCCATGAAGCTGTTACCAGCAAACCTCAGGGTGAAATTTCCACGTGCTTTAGTCTGGTGAATTGACTCTAAAATAGCATATGAAAGCAAAACAAAGATTCCCTGTGTGCTAGTGGATAGGTCACATCATTGCCCGTCTTTTCTATAGTGACAAACTTGTATGTTTAAATGAGTAGCAAATCAATTTCAGTTTCTTTCAGGCTTCTTGTATTTTGTCCTGATCATCCTGTTTTAACTGTTTTACTGTTTTAACCCCTCTCCTCCTCCTCTCTCTCTTCCACCCCTTCAAAAAAAAAAAAGGAAGAAAGTGAAGTGAAACATAAAATGTCAGTAAAATATCACGTTAACCTACTTTGCCATTTTGCTCCCACAAACAAAAACACATGGTGCTCTGAGTGCTGGCAGCCTGCTTTTCCCCTTGGAAAAAGCAGTGTGTTCCACATCTCTGCTGCCCCATCCTTAGCCCCGTTCCAACTGAACTCCTGTAGCTTCCGAATGCCCACCCCAGCCCTTCCTCACCTCCCCTTCAGTTCTTTCCTCCCACACATCGTTCTTCTCATCACCTCCCTTTGCAAAACTTTTATTTCTCAACTCCCTCTCCTCTTCCTCTTCTCTTGGGCAAACCCAACTCGCTGCCCAAGAAGCGGCGTGCCCTTCCTTCCTCTCCCATCTCTCGGCTTCTGAAGCGCTTCTTCAGCCTCTGCGCTTTCTGATTTCTGCTTCCAAGCGTTCGGGTCTCTGCAGCAGAGCAGACCACAGAGGGCTCCTTCGGCACCTGTGGAAGGAGAGGAAAGCGCTGAGTGCTGCCCCCGCGCCCTGTTTGCAGCCCCTGCTGTCCTCCCAGGGATGGAAGCTTGTCTGGGTGCCTGAGGAGAGCAGCGGAGCGCACCACAGCAGAGCTCGGTGCTGTTCTTTGCAGAGACGCAGAAATGTGGATGAAACTCAAGCAGAAGCCTGAAACATCCCTGACACGCTCCCAGGCTCTCTGCCGCTACGTTTTAAATAGGCGCTTATGTTTCCCGATGTACCCAATTAGCCCACATCACGCCTCGGCTGCCGGGGCACTCGCTCACACACATATCCCCCCCCCTTCCCCTGCAGCCGGCCCCGGGGTCCCCTCGGTGCTCCTGGGGCCCCCGCGGGGGTCCGGGGCTTTCCCCGGGGATGCGGATCGCTGGGGAGGGGGGGCTCACGGCGCCCGCGGGGCGTCAACAAAACGTGCACAGCCCCCAACAGACAGGGTCCCGGGTGAAGGTGACGGGAGGGAGGGCCGGCGGTGATCCTCGCTGTCCCACTGGCGGAGCTCTGGAAAACAGCGGGGGGGGCTCCGCCGGGACGCTACTTCCGCGCTCCCCGGGAGCACCGCTGAGGGCAGAGGGAGCGGAGCTGCTCTCCCTGCTGCGGGAGGAAAACGCGCCTCGGAAGCCCCCCCGGGCCCGGCCGTGGGGGAGGCAGAGACGGGGCGGGGGCCGGGACCCTGCGTCAGTCCCTCCCCGCG
>WBMW01000674.1:170801-217449 GCA_013396635.1 Penelope pileata | reverse complement strand
GCCAAGTTCCGCCGAGTCGCCCGCATCATGGTGTGCGGCAGGATCGCCCTGGCCAAGGAGGTCTTCGGGGAGACGCTCAACGAGAGCCGCGACCCCGACCGCCCCCCCGAGCGCTACACTGCCCGCTACTACCTCAAGTTCAACTTCCTCGAGCAGGCCTTCGACCGCCTCTCCGAGGCCGGCTTCCGCATGGCTGCCTGCTCCTCCACCGGCACCTGCGCCTTCGGGCCCGAGCAGGGCGGCCCCGCCGATGACAAGATCTGGACCAGCTACACCGAGTACGTCTTCTGCCGGGACTGAGCCCTGCCCGGAGGAGAGGAGAGCTGAAGTCCCCGCCACTCCCAGCCCAGCCCTGCATGCATCTCCACAGGGTGGGAGGCCGCCATGTTGTGTCTCAACTGGACTGCCATGTTGTGTCCCACCTGGGCCGCCATGTCGCAGCCTGCCTTGGCTGCCGTTTTGCATCCCGGCAGCCCTGTCCCGTCCCCCTCATGCCCCCCAGTAGCTGTGTTGGGAGTGGGGAGGAAAGAGGTCATGGGTGTAGATGCCCACCCCAGGAAGGTGTGTGTGTGCCTGCCCCTGCCTCTCTCCGCATAGTCCTGTCAGGGTGCGATGCTGTGAAAAACCAGCCATGGACGGGTGAAGGGACTCTTTTTCAGTTGCTTTTCAGTGATTTCTGTTGAAGGAATAGGTGTTTTTTCTTGTCCCCATACTCTGACTGAGGTTTTGCCTTCCTGGGCAGGCTGTGGCAGTCCGCACTGTGCCCCCTCCTGTGAGGTGATGCCGACGTGTGAAGGACAGCCAAGTGGAGGGGGTGGCTGCCTGCCAGGGGCTGGCACCACAGCTCATCTTTAACCTGCAGAGATAGGAAGTGAGCATCCAGCCCTTTGTGACCAGATCCATCCGTGTCCATCTGCTCTCCTCTCCCCCAACCCCTGAACTCTGCAGGCTGCTGGATGGGGCTGTGGCCTGTGTAGGAGGCGTGTGAAGCTGGTGGGGAAGGACACTCCTCTGGATAACCAACCGCTGGGACTGTAGCATATTTGGAGACACCTGCTTATTCCCTCTAAAGGTCAAGGACAACCAACTCTTTGAAAACTTAAAATGCTTTGTACATTGTAACTTTCACAGGTGGTGTGACGTGGGTATAATTCTCTCGAAATTACCGTCTACAGTACGCGTAGGAGATGCGGTGCGTATTTCCTTAGCGCCCTCGAAATGACTGGGTGAGAGGGCAGCCAGGCTTGCCATGTCCTGCTCCCCGTGACGCTGAAATCCTCTGTGTTGAATGGAAGCAGATGTATGTTTTAAGTGTAATCAAAAATACCCTGCTTAGTAATCAGTTTTGTCATTTTAGTGCTGTAAAGCTTTGAAGCCAACAGAATTGATGCTGAAGCAACCTTTTTAAGAAATGGTTGCTTGTTTTTCATGTCAGTGTTATCAGGGAGGTGACACTGCTGAGAGTTAAGAGCCTCTCCTGAGGCACAGCTCGTTCTTAGAAAGGATTAGGCCCTGTTCTTAGAAAACAAGGATGATGCCAGCTTTCTTCAGGGGAAATTACTCCTTCTGACAGTAAAGCTGTGCTTCGTTCGTGCTGTCTGACAGTCTGTCTCTCTTGGAGGAGGTGGCCGTGGCATTCTGTGGGACACAGAAAGTAGAAAGCCGGAGTAGTGGTTTGTAAATAGGGGAAACTGAGCAGTTCTTGCCAGTAAATTCCTCAAGATCTGAGTACAAAAGCACTTTAAAATCTGAAGTTGATTTTGAAACCTCTGCTGTCCATTCAGACTGTAACAGAAAAATATCTTAAATGTGTCCCAAGTGTTGAAGAATTTAGGATAATAAAGCTTGAAGTTACCTTTTTGAAATTATTGAATAACAAGCTGGTTGTTCTAACCCCGAATTTAGAAATACTGCTAGCACTTGTATCTAACCAAAGAATTTCCTAGTAGGGTTTTATTTTTAAAACCTTAGTTCCTTTGAAAAGAGCTATAGCTACGTCCGTGTTGAGTTCCAGCGCTTGGTCTCTGTGTTCACCACTTGGTCTTTCGCTGAGTACGTCTGCAGTTGCATAAAACTGAAAATAGTTTGCATAGCCATGGTTTTTTTTTTTTTTTAATTGGCAAGGTTGTTTATCCATGTGACTAATGTGATGATGCACACGTGAAAGCACTGGGTATTGTCCAGCTGTAGATAGATGTATAATGGAGTTTTTTTAAATGAAGAAAAATGTGTACCTGTCATGTTAGATGAGCAATAAGAGTGAGAGGCCAACACACCTGAAGACAGAACGGAGCCTGCTTGTCCTATGCCTTACTCTGAGAGGATTTCTTTGTGCATAACTTATTTGTACCGCAAGTGGAAGGGTACTGGTCACAGCTACTAGGTCTTTACAATGTCCTTCTCAAGAATAACGACCGTCTTTTTCTAGTTTCTGTTGAGTAATTCTGAAGTATGTTTTTTAAAATTTTGTATAAGATCAGTTTTCAGTAAAGTGCTCAGATTTGCTCTAGGTAGCTTTCTTTTTTTAAGAATCCGGTAGCTTATGAAATCCATCATAGAAGCTATGAATAGGGGCAGTTTTCAATTGAACTTGTGATTTAGTATGTATATATATATACAGTATATAAACATTTTACACGAATCATTTAGTTTTTTAATCATTTTAGTGCTATGAAATTTCATAATATATCTAGCTGAGCATTTACATGTTACGCTATGTACATAATATCATACTGTTTTACTGGTTTCCTATACCTGTTTCTATGGAAAAAACCTGAACATGAATGTCAGCATAATTGTAGAGCTGAAGTTGATGACATATTTGCCTGAATGTGAATCATATCTAAACTTCCAGGTGGCTGAACGCATCTCTGAAACAAAGATTGCCTGTATTTTGGTCGGTGAATTTGATTGAAATTTGACGTGTTTGATGGCAGAGGACCCAGAAACTGATGCTTTTAAGTAAAAGTTGGTATAATAAAAGCATAAAAATGGATCACTTTTTCAAATCTTTGTGTTTGTGCTGAAAAACTCTTAAGTGGGATTAGTATTAGATAATGAGGCTGCTCATTTTCAGATCGCTCGTTAAAACCTTGGTTTAGAATGGTAGCACCCTAAATTCAAAAGTCATTTGATGGTTTGCTGCAGAAAACTATATTTTTCTTAAAGGTTAATTGGTAGTCGCAGTCAAATTTTTAGAGGGTAAAATGCCCCGGGCAAAGTCCCAGAGTTTGGCTGGTCCTCTCTGGTGAGAGCTCAGAGGACGGATGAGCACGATGGCTTCGCCAACCCACTAGGGTGCAGAAGGATGGCTCTGAGTCCTGTGCATGGTTTGCAGCTGTTTGCTGCTGATGTACTCACAGATAAATGCAGCAACAGTTACAAGAGCTATTAAAACACAAACGCAGTTGGTCTTTTAATTAGAAGTTAAGGCGTAGGTGCTTTCAGTGATGCATATCATGAGGGGTGACTGCTGATGTTTGAGAGGATGTTTATATTTTTATACATGTAGATAACGAACCAGTTACTCATTCTTACTTTCACATGTATAGTGTTGAAAATAAAGATCCTCCTAGGAAGCTGTTGCATACCAAATTAAATTGTTGTTCTTTAAATATTAACTCTGCTTTGTGATTCATGCTGTCCTCTTTGCTCCTGTTAAACATTTGGTTAGCTTTGCACTCTGTTCCACAGTATCATATTCATAACTTCTGCAAATGCTCCTAGCTAATAAATAAAGCAGAAACATTGAACAAAGAATAGGGATTTCTAGTAACACCCATAGCATGATAAGCAGAAATGTATAATGCTCAGACTGTGTATTAAAGTGTCACAGGATTTTTGTGATACCAGTCAGTATAATCCTCAGTCCTCAGGAAACCATAAATAACCTAATTTGAAATGCACAAAATAATTGCTAATGTAAAATGCCCATTTTTTTTTTTAGAAACTAGGGAGTAATCAAATGGGATTTGATAATCATATAATGAAAAAAGTGTTAATACTCCAGGGAAGATCTGAGAGAAACACATTTAGAAACCATAAAGGAACAGAAGAGCGATGGTGTTGGCTACCCTATGAACTCTACTGAACTGCTACAAACCTGGTGGGGTGTGCTGTGGTCACATTCGTTGGAGATTAGTAATGAATTGCTAGTAAAATCCCCTTGTGTGAAGCCTCCGTATATTTAATGAATCTTTTCTTGGGTAGAATGGTTACAAAGCAAAGGAACCAGCTGAAGGAAGTTTGGTCAAATCATTTTGTTTGGTGGCTTGATAGCATCTGAGAGCTTTGCTATCACATAATAGTTCAGGACGTTGTTCTGTATGTAACAAAACTTCGAGTCCGTCTTTCCACAGACCTAGTTCTCATTTCCTTTATAACGTCCCTTCAATTACTCAGCCACATCCCCTTTATTTTACTTCTAGGCAGAAGATGGTGTGTTCTTTGGCAGAGCCAGCCCCTGCTATACTGAACGTTATGGCTGAATTCTACCTTTCTCCCTCAGTGAATGACAGTTTTTTCCTTTCCTTTATCCAGCCATCAGTATTGATGGATTTTATAAGAATATAACATCTGTGAGGTTTCTTAGTTCTTTCAATTTTGTTTGAAATTACCCATGAGCTCAGAACCTATTAAGGAGGACAGATGTCCATCCCAACAGACAATGCATGAGCCTTATTTCCCTAGGAAAAAAGGCTAACAACAAATTACTGTAATTAATGCTTGGCACTGTCTATATGAAATCTTTTGTCAAAGTGGGACGCAGCAGTCCAAGCGTAGATTGAGGAGGCGAGCGGCCGTGCTGGCTTCTGTGGCACTGACCAGTCAACCAAATGAATGGGTGCACTAGGGTGCCTTACATCTTTTTCCAGCCTCTAGATTTCTGCAGTGCTTCCAAGTGCGGCTCTGACAGCTGTGATTCTTGTTACAACAGCCCTTCTTGGCTGTCTGTCCGGAACCCATCTGTTGGTACCTTTGCTGGAGAGAATTTGTTGTGAACATGGAGCTCTGAGGACTCCTGCTGCCCTTCCATCAGGCAGAAAAGGATCACAGTGTACGGGGAGGTATTTTGCAAAGGCTGGATTTTGACTCAGTTCTTTTATTATAGGAAATCTGCGGTGCACTTGTTAGTGAAAAACAGCAGAAACACTATTTATTCAGAAAGCACTAGCATTGAGCTTTATGAAACTGATTGCTAATTTTGTTTTTCATAAGGCTGAGCTGCATGTGTGTTTCCCTTTGCAGTGAGCTGTATTTGATGTAAGGCTCTGCTGCTAAACTCTTGTTTATGATTGCTGAAGTGTTAATACCACCATTGCAAGCAGTCTGTTGGAAACACGCAGCACGACTGCTGAGACAGTCAAAACCACAGTCAGTCAAATTATCACATTTCTTCCCTGTTCCACTCTCCACTGTGTTCAAACTGGAATAAAATTAAGCTCTGCTAAACGTTTCTTGCTCTAAGAGCTGTTTAGCACATAGTATGGAATATTCGGTACCTCTGTCAAAGCTGTTAGCAACAGTGAGTCAGGTTTCTAACACAGCTCTATTTCCTTGTGGGGAATAAAAGTCAGGAAAAATCCTTGCACTAAGCAGCCTCGTGAAGTTTTCAGTACATTTTTTGATACCACGAGAAGCTCAAGACATTCTGATTTAGTCCAAACAATATTTATATTTTGATAAAGAGCATTTGATCTATTATTTTCCTTGGAAATTTTGAGGGAAAGCCAGCAAATAGTTAGTTTGTTGAGGAGCAGGCTGAGACTCAAAATGAAAAAACGAAGGAAAAGCCCCTTGCTCCAGTCCTCTCCCCGTGCACACTCATTCTGGAGGGAATGGGAACGCAGTGCTGCGGTGATGGGAGTGACCTTTCCTTTGGGTTTCAGAGCTGACTGCAATAACCCGCCATGCAGCACCTCATTTGTGGCTCTTTTTGGGTTAATGGCTGAACCTCAGGGTCACAGTAACATTTAATAATCAGTCCTTCAGCAGAACACATCATCATAACTACGTAGACTTCCCTAGATTTGGATGTAGTTTGGTTTTGACTCAGATTTTCCAAATAACATGGTGACAATCTCTCCCCTCATAATACAGCAATGTTTGTGAATATTGGAAGCATAGAGATTTTTCCTTTAAAAGGGCAGAAACTGTTCCAGGAATGTGACTTTTTTTTTCCCCCCTCTCTCTTTTTTTTTCTTTTTTTCTTTCTTTTAGAAAGGGATCCCAATTGTGGATCCCCAGTTATGGGGATCCCCCCGAGATCTGTAGCCTTTTACAAGCATTCCTATTTTTCATCACTTTGTAAAATTCGCTCCAACAACTTCTTGTGGCTGGGTGCTCGAGATACCACCCTTTCAGAAATCTGCATGGATGGAGATGGCTTTGTGGTCCCAGAGCCAGCACGGCCCCGCTGCTGGCACCTAGCCTGGGCACAGGGCACATTGGTATTCTGGTAAGCTCCGTGCAGACCAGCAGCCACAAACTGGCACTTCTCCATTTGACTTCTGTTTCTAGGGTTTGCTATCACGGTCTGTACATTCTTGGCTGTTTCAGGGTATGTTTGGAACATGGGAAAGATTGAGCTGTTTAGAGTAGGCTGCCTAATAGCTTATCTGCTGTGGTGATAAATGGGTGATAAAGACACCCAGTTAAAAATAGCTTTACAGTTGCTTAGAACTTTGTGGTTTGAATAACTCATGACATTTGTTGTATTAACTATAATACAGCTGAGTAAAGGCTCATTTTCTTTTATAGGTGAGAAAAATGGTTTTATTAGGAAATCTGCTTTGCTGGAACCACTTGCATGCTTATCCATTTGGGCTTGTTTGCATTATGCTTAGGGCTGGCGAGCACTCAGCTACAGATAACTGGACCAAATGGCCACGTTTCTTTAGGAAATGTGGGAGGAAGAGGGTAACTATACAAATACACTAGTATTTTTGTTTCTAAAAGACTTTACAGGTTGCTTGCAGATTGTAAGATTGGAGGAATTTCAGCATGTTATCTCCTAGGGACTGAGGACAGAAGGAAACATCTAGATAATCTAGTCTGCTTTTCAACCCAGCACACACTGCTGGACTTCCCTAAAGAGAGTCTAGAGACTTTAAATCAAGTAGTAGCATTACTGAGACTGCCGTCTGATCTCATGCAAGATAGTACTGATGGAAAAAAAGAGATCTCAGTTCTTGAGAAATTGTTGCACTCTGCATGTCACTAGCTTTGGCAGAAGGGTCAGTTGTATCTCCTCCACCGAGGCCATGGGACTGGAGACACTTTGTGCTGTAGGTGGGTGTGTGTGGAGACTTCCACAACAGCTTTGTTTGACCTAAATCTGGAGTTTTACTGTCCCATCTTTTCCTTCAGTTCCCAGCCACATGACCCTGTGAGCAGTTTGTGCTGACACTGTTCATGTGGCCGTGCCGTGAACCTGTTTTGGGACCTGGTGCAGCTGAAAACCTTAGACAAACAGAAAAAGGCAGAAAAAGGCACTAGAGCAGCCTCCTGCACTGGCTTTGCAGTGTAGCAAAGCTGCTAGTGCTAGGAGAAATGGTCTGATGGCCAATACACAACTTCTCTGTTCCATCTGTTTTTTTCCTGTTATCTGCCCAAGGTTTGCACTGGGACAAAGGTGTCACTGGGGTTTATGCTCCACAGACCACCACTGTGAGCAGCTGTGTTCCATTCTCCAAATGCTGTCCCAGTTATCAGCCCAAACGTGTGGTAGTGTAGAAGGCGTTTTCTTATTAAACATTGTACCACAACATGAATTCTAAGAACTAAATAACCCTAAAAAAACCCACCACCAACAACAAGGACACAAAGCAGAACTAATCTGAATGTGTTTTCCATATGTCAATGTTGATGAACTTCACCATGTCTCTCAACTTTTCTGTATCACTTCTTACAAGTTATTACGTTGGATGGGTAGTTTTTACACTGGATAGGTAGATAACTGAAGATAGATACCAGGTTGTCAGGTCTGAAGTTCCCAAATTACCCAATTTCACTCTCTTCAATTACAGATTATGGGTCTTTCCAGTCCTTTGGAACTTTCCGAGGGCTCTGAGACTTTCTGAGAAGTCTCTGTCAAGCTCATAAAGACATCAGCTATAAATTGGCAAGACCTGATAAAAAAAATACTTGTTGCTCATCTTTTTTGCCTCATCTCAGAAGGGAAGTTGTTAATTTTTTCTCAACAGACGCACAGAGCAAAATATTTATATTTTCCTGAACTAAGAACCTTCTAATTTCCATCTAGTAACAAATCGATACAATTTTTCACATTGTCCCTAATCAACTTAAATAATTTTGTTCTTACGTATGCTGACTCCTGCTTTCTTCATGTTCTTTTCTTACCTTATTGAATTTATCCAATACAATTAGTACAACATTTGGAATTTATAGCTTTTGATTTATACATCTATGCTTTCTCCACTACAGCTTGTATTTATGACTTCTTAATAGCAGCTCTCTGGATCCTGTCCTGAGCTGTGCTGGGAATCTGTGACTCGTGTTGATCTCAATAAAAGGTTCCATCTCTTCAGGATGCACTTGAAAATTCAGCAAAAACATTTTCTCTGTTTTACATTCAGGACTTTACGCTCATTTGCTGTAACCTGGGATTTAGAAATGCAGTTATGCACCGTTTTAAAAGGTTTGTTTATTGATACACTGTTAGTGGGAATTTATAATTCATTCACTAATATTCAATAGAATGATTAGTGAGCTCGATCTCTCATGTAATTATATAATGAGAGAGAAAACATTTGGAAATGTTTTTCATTTTCCTAGAGGAAGAAAATTTGGCTGACAAGCCAAGCTGCCGGCCATCCACTGAGATTTTCATTACTTCTTAGTATTCTTAATATTTTATTCAAGTAATCTTGCAGGAAACTTTAGAGAACAGAAAAGAATGGCGAACTTGAAAACCTGCTCATCTTTTTAAGGGGAAAAATGTTTGAATTTGCCCTGCTTCACTAATGTAAGATCAGAAGACTTTGCAGAAGTGTTGTCCTTGAGGTTGTGTTTGAAGTTTCAGTGGGCTTATTAACAGAGAGAAAACTTCTTTTCTGTATTCCTCATCAGCATTTCATTTTCAAAACCAAAAGTACGTGGGGTGGTGACTCCACAGCAGCAATCCTCACTGCTGCTGCGCATCTCACGTCTCTGGAAACACTGCACTTAACCTTTCCTGCAGCCATTTCTCGCTGTGTGCTTTTATCACATGCCAACCCACTGTTCCTAAATGATATTTCCCAAAAGCTGGAAAATATCTTATTTATGAATGCTACGAGTTATGTAGGTAAGAAAGATAATTTTCATAATCATTTTCATAGCCAAAGCCTTTTTGATCTATTCACGATGCAAGGATACAGACTTGCAAAAGGCTGCATGTGAATATTGGTGTTGCTGTTGTTACCTTTAAAACTTAAAGGAATGTTTTTGTTTAAAGGTTTGCAAAATATGCAAATCGGAAAGCTATCAGGTAGGAATGTGGTAGAAGTTCAAAACTTGGTACCATGTTTCTTTGTGTTTTGACTGCTTGATTTCAATGTGTGTATTGTCATGCACACCCAAGGAATATCTGTGGGATATACCTGAGAAGTATTTTCTCAGGCCTTTGCTAGCACTGTTTTGACACATGTAAAAGTTGCTGCTGTGTTATATTCAGTTATGTCTGTCTTTTCCTCTTCCATCTGTAAAGAGCCGACTGTAAAAATGGCTTGGGTGCTAATGTGTGGCACACAGCTCACTGCTTTGCTCTACCAGGGTTTGCGCTCTCTGCAGCTGGTATTTGATTTTTGAGGCCTTGCCTCTGATCTGTACAAATTGGTATGGAAACTGGGGACAACATGGAAACACAGTGCTGGGAAAGGCATGAGGCCAAGGATGCCATCAGTGACAACTTCTCTGCTCAGGGGGGCTGCACACTTAGCCCACACACCTTGCTACAACCTTGTGTGGAGGCTGACACTGTCTGGGTAAATACTAAACACAGCATTGCAAGCAATAGGTTGTAGTAGCAGCTCCCTTACTTTGGGTTCTTTGTGTTGCTCCTCAAGAGGAGGCCCTACTGTTGCTTTAAACACAGTTTTGGCTGTAATTCCCTCAGTATAACCCATAGAGTTGTCCTCACCGTTTCCCACCCGACATTCTCCTAAATGCCTTGATTTTCTTCCCACATTTTCATTTGCAAGATTAGATTAGAGAAAATGAAAGGAAGAAATGCTGCTTAAAATTAGCATCCTTAGACAATGTGAGATTACTTTTAACTTTAATTTCTAAAGCTGAAATGGGAATAAAAGAGTCCCTGACTGAAATCAGCAAGTCATTGCTTCTATAACAGAATATGGAGTTCTGGATAACTTCATTTAAATCAAGAAAGAGAGTCTTCCTGAGATCAGAGTGGCTTTCTTCTGTTATTTCTATGGTTGCCCACATTTGCTAATTCCTTTAAGTTTTAAAGGTGACAACAGCAACAGCAATATTTGCATGCTGCCCTTTGCGCGTGCCTAATACTGAAGGTTTTCCCCAAGGGGATGTATCTGTCACAAACAGAAACAGGCAGAACACAGAACAGTTGTTCCAGCTTTATAAATTCCTCCACTCCTCCCAACATTTCCAAAAGATACGGTGTCCCCAAGGAACTTTGGTGTTTTCCTTCTGACACATTTCTCCATTCCTCTTTGCAGAGATCTCATTCCAGAGCAATTCTCATCTTTCCCAAGGTGATGTATTGGCTCACAGTCTTTCACTTCCAGCTGTCATCTTCCTTAACCGTGCCTTTACCTTCTCTAAATCTGCAACAGCAGACACATGGGTATTTCTAGCAAGTCTGATGCTGGATTCAGCGGTTTACCTACTGTGTTATTAAATAAAGATCACTAGTAGAAATGTATTCTGATTGTTCTTTTGGCTTACATGTGTGGAGAAACTACTGCAGTACCAGGGCTGTATAAATTGAATCATAGACTAATAGAATATGATACGCTGGAAGAGACCCACAAGGATCACAGAGTCCAGCTCCAAAGGTGACCTTTTGTGGTGGGGCAAAAAAGGGGTGATTTTCTTTCCCAGATCAGAAGGAGTAGGGACACAGTCTGTTCTTCCCTTGTCAAGATCTCTCACTGGATGCAAGTCAGGTTTCCTGTGGGAAAAATCAAAGTTCCTGGGAGGAAGAAAAAGCAAGTTCTAGAAGTTCAACCTTTGCATAACATTTTTGTCTTCTCAGAAGCTAAATACCAGATGGAGAGAGAAGTGAAACATGGAGAAAGAGAGAGGAAAGAAAAAGAGAAGTAACGAAAGGGAATGAGGAAGGAGAAGGAGCAGGAGAAGGAGAAGGGGAGAAGATAAGTGGTATGAGCTGAGATGCAGGAGTGGGGAAAGGACAAGAACCATCCATTACAAAGCTCAAAGTCCTGGTCCAGCACTATGAGTGGCAGCGAGGAGAACCTCCACATCTGGCACCGCATCCCTGTGGAGGAACCCATCTTTGTTGATGGGAGGTTCCTTTGTTGAAGGAACGTTACGAGTTTTAACTCATCCAAAAGCTGACACTGGCCGGCTATACCTTTGTCACTTCATTTGTGTAAAGAAATAGTAAGAAAGTTTAGAAAGTAAGACATATTAAGAAATATTAAGAACCGCAGATGATCCGTAAAATGTGTTTCACCAAAGGCGAGGAGAATAGGCACGTATCTGTCATTCAGTCCTGTCACAAACGAATCACTGTCAGTAGTTCCCAGGTTCAAGAAAGCATTGTTTGTTTGCAGACAGCTGGGATGCCTGCAGTCACGTCCTAAGGGCTTTTAAATAGTCCTTTATTTATTAAGTGCTTTGCTTGCACTATGCATTGGGGCAACAGTGCTGCGGAAAAGAGGAAGGGGCATGACTTTGTATTCCAATGTTTTAGCAAAGTCTGCAAGTCTGCATAAAGACAGCTGTGTGCACAACAGCAGTACTGGCTATCACGTCCACAGGGCTGAGTGATGTGGGTATGCTCAGCATCCTTGATTTTTCTTCCCTGCGTGGACTAAGCTCCACATATGGCAGGCCCATGTGTGCACGTGCTGGCACAGAGAGCAGCAGCACCTGCAGCATGTGTTGTAGGTGGGTAACTCCGGACCAAATGCTGGTCTGCAGTTCTTGGTTAACCACAGAGGTAGGGAAATGGGTAACGGGGAAGTGGTGAAAAAAGTGCACAGAGTAAGCTGCAGGGTTTCTCCCTTTTGAGCACGTAGGGTTTTCTTTTCCAAAGAAATGATTTAGGTTTTTTTTTTTTCTCTAACTCTTCCATTTTTTTTTACATAGTGCAGAACTCCAAGCAGTTAAGGGTTTAGTTACTCAGGGTGACAATTACTTAGGTTATCATGTGAGCCTGTGCACATGACAAGAAGATGGCGTTGTCCTGCCATGTTTCAGGTTCCAGCTGGGCAGCTGCCCCTGTATTTCTGAGTTCTGCAGACTCCTGCGCTATCACCGCAAGATGTGCAGGTTGGCTGTGCGGTTTCGTTCCCCTGTTGTAGCTGACACTTGGGTCTTTCCTACTGAAAGGAACTCGACCCCATTAGACATCATACAGGGTTCAAGCATCAAAATGATAGAGGCTATTTAAATACTTGAATCTTCTGGAAAATCGGATTTCCAAACTCCTCTTGCGGCTGACAGAAAGGGGCATGTTTGCATCTGTGTGAAGAGAACTGATACGCAGGAGAAGGGGTAAGAAAGGAATTCTTAGTGTAGCTGATTTGAAGTTATTAACCCAATTGAAACTGTAAGCCAGTTATGCTTCAGCAAGAATGAAAGGAAAGGGCGGTTTGCTGTGTGCTGCACAGAGCTCCCAGTGCTGACCAAGGGAGGCAGTGGGTACTCTGTTCTCGTCCTGTGCAAGCTGGGGCAGCATCTGGCGGCCAAGAAGTATTTGCAGATAAGTGTGCAGTGGAGTAACTCAGTCCTCCTGCCTGCTGCCTGGCTGTAGTTTCTTTCGGAGATGATCTTCTCCTCATTTCCTGGTCTTAGCAGGCATATAAGATATTTGGCTGTATCCCAATAGAAGGACAGCACTTTTCTGAAGTTTATTTGAGTTTTTTTAAAGGTGCGATGTTTTGTTCCTGTACAAAAGAAGCAACAGAGCTCTGCTGGCATTACCCACCTTCTTGACACCCACTCAGAAGTGTCAAGTGAGATGTGTGACAAACTACCGCTCTTCTTTTGCATTCATAAGTAACTTTCAGTCATTTCTTTTCTCAGCCATAGACTCAGTACACTTTTCCATTTTGCACACTGCAGGATGCAAGCTAGTGGAATATGATTTTTGTCATCCTTTTTCCCTCTTTTTTAAATAATGTAGCTGAAAAGTCCCTCTAAGGCATCTCTCATGGAATAAAATGAAGTTACTCGAAGTGTACACTTAAGGAATGTGAAATGACTGCTTTGCAAATTGCAAAACCACTAAACCAGAGCTCCTGGCATTGTGTCTAATTGGCTGAAGGGGAAGGAAAGGAGCTAAAACACCACATTTGCAGGTTGCACTTCGAAATGTATCACAAAAGTATAAAGTATATCCAAAGGATTGTCTTTAAAAAACACAGTGTTGCAAGGTTGTTAGAATGTTACAAAATCCAAGGCCTACCAGGAGATGTGAAATACCTGGGAAACGCAGGCTCTTCTCCCTCTTTGGTTCTAAAGGTGTGTGTGTTTTTTTATAATACTGGCTTACTGGTCAAACTACACAAAGTATTTACAGGGCATGTAAAGTCTCTGCACTCAAATCAAGGGCAGGCTTGAAAGATTCAAAAGACTCCTATCTTTTGTGTTGTCGTTTGGGGATCAGTCTCAGCTGTTGCTGAAGTGCTGTGGAAAGTGAGTGCCCATTTCTCTGGAGCAGTCACTCGGCTGACCAACAGAATGGCCACCGCAGTTTATTCACGATCTTTCCAGAACTTCATTCTCTGCTGAGGGGAAGCTTTGAGGCAGGATGTTTGTTTCGAGTCAATATTTGACAAATGGTGGAAATCTAGATCTATGAGCACAGTAAAAAAAAGAGAAAGAAAGAAGAAAACTAGCAAGTGTCTGAGCAAATTTAACTTCTGAAGAGGGCTTGAAATATTCAGGTTTTGACCTTTAGTGGGTATCACCTAGATTTGTTCCAGTGTATCTGAAGACAAATTAGAGTCAGGATCTCTTTGTATTTTTTCTAATATTCAGCCTTGCACAGGGGAGTGGTGCTGCCATGGATTACTGCTTTGAAACTGCTTGAGCACTTCAACGTCTGACACAGTTCAGGTGCTGCAGAGCCTGGTGGTCTCAGAGGACTTTTATACCATCACTGTAGCAATCCTAGATAGGTGCATTTTCAGCTGTGCTATAGCCTACAACACCTCGACTTAACTTGAAGGGTTTCAGGGCATGGGACATGATGTTTATCATAAATGTCCCTTATATCTATCCCTAACAGGGCCATGCATATCATCCTTCAAATAATCTTAAGTTCACATTCAGATACAATTCTTGTAGCACAGCATGAGAAAAGATTTTATAGTTCAATTTTTAAGTGGCTGTGCCATATTCAGGGATCTATTTTTTTCCTTTTTAGATTAATTCCCAGGCAGTTTCCCAACATGCTGTAGTAAAGACTTTGAAAGTATCCTTGATGCAATTACAGACTTTTTTATTTTTCCTAAACACTGACAATTTCTATGCAGTTTTTCTGCTTTAATCTGAAATAATTACTCCATGAAATGCATTCATATGAAACATATTATATGCAGTAGCCTATAGGGACAGATTGGGCAAGACGTGCAAAGAAAGCATCGTATTGTAATAATTATACATTTTTAAATAGCATATTTAATGATAGCCAGATGACAGTAAACATTCAATCTGCATTTAGTTTGTGGTTGCTTTTGCAAAGCTGTGTAGCTACAAAGCTTCACATTGACAAGAGATTTTGTTAATAGGTGCTAACAATTTGTTTGCAGCGGAAATCAGGGCTATTTGTTTAAATTAGGGAATCTGGATGCAAAGCAGGACTTAGGCTTAGAATGTAAATTCACTTTAATAAGAAACAGATATAATTTATTTATCTTTGGAAAAATGTTAAATTAAACATGTTACAAATACACAGCACAGAATTCAGAGGAAATAGAAAAAAAAAAAAAGTAAACTTTGGCTAAATATAATCTATTAATGTTAGAAAATTTTCAAAGACCAAAACAATGAACAGAACAGTCTTATCCCTTCCTGGGAAATTCATCACTTTGCGGTCTCATTTGTTCATGAACTTTTGGCTAGTCAGTAACTTTTCTCCGTCAGAAAAGGACTGGTAACAGAGCTCGTATTCTGTGCAACTTCCTGCATTCAATCAGCACTGTTGTTCTCACACAAATGGAAAAAATAAGCCATCTCCCAAATTAAACAACGTTTTCATTTATGGTAGACATTAGCTGACAAGTGAATGACAAGGCAGCGTGATTTGTCTTTAAAACATTTCCTTGCTTCAGAACGTTTCTTGGAGAATTTTGTATGGGACAGAAATCCAAAAATCTGAGGATTCTCTAAGGATTGTGCCTTGAATGTGGTGCATCCACATCGTCCTTTGGAAGACAAGATGGGACAAAACCCAGCTTCTCTGTGCATGGCATGGCTGGAAGATAAAATCCATTTCCCTCCATTCTGAGAAGAACCGGTGGATGCTTTACACCCTGACTCACCTCCCACTAGTACTGGCTGTATCTCACATTGGTTTCATGTCCCCTAGAGTTCATACTAACAGAGCATGTTAGTATAGCAAAAGGAAATCTTAACCAGCCATCTGTATTAACTAACGGAAATAATCCAGGTTTGGAAACCAGGATTTGCAGATTTTTAATTAGCAAAATGTAATCACTTTGTAAGAAGTAGTGATTAGCAGTGTTATTTACATATGGTGAAACTGTTCTATACAGCAACAGAATTTACATTTCTTTGTACATTAGACATAAACAGTAACAGGGCTCTGATCTTCTAAAGCCTAAGTCATATGCATGCAAATCAACGTTAAATAAAAAAAATGCAGAAGATCCTGAATGACTCAAAATATCCGTTTCCAAATATAGCTTCTTGAGGTGAAAATATTATTCTTGCTGCATGAACACATTTTTTTTTCCCAGTGATCTGCTGATGTTGTTTACTGGCGCTGTTTGTCTAGCTAAGATGAATTGACACAATTTTCTTTATTTTCCGTCAAGCTGGATTTCCATATTCTATTAAACAAGTGAATTTAGAAATGAATATTTTCTAGCTAGGAAACATTGATTATAGATAATCATAAAAAATGAACACGTTACCTTGCAAGAAACAGAGTACCATTAAAAATGCCTGAGTCCTTACATAAAATGCCATTATAAGAAGACACCTGGCTGAAAATAAGAACTGAAGCACTTAATATCTATTTGCATTTTAGCTAAACTTAGTCAGAAATAATAATTTGCACCATTCATTGAAAATAGAAAAGATAGTGCAACAATTTTCTATTTTTTTTATCACTTAAAGTTTACTTGGGGCAACTAGTTTTCCATTGTTCCATAACTCCATTTTGTTATGTCCAGGCATTTCTGCCTGTGGAAAGCTGTATGGTGGTGTGAAATCTGTAGGGTCATGGGATCTGTGTGCAGCAGTTTGGACGGGAATCGTTTGAGTGGCAGATGACCAAATCCTCATGACAAACTGCAGCAGAGCTTGTGTGGCATTGTCTTGTTTTTTATATCATGTGTCTCAGACAATGATTGTATTCACTTTCTAATTTTCTTCATCAAAAATTCCAGATTATTAGAATGTGCTAATTCCCAGACACACTATGTTATGCTAATTCGATTGAGCTGAGGTATATTAGATGCTTATTAGCTGGAAAAAAAGATGACTGATTGCAAGTATGTTTCCATCTTACAAATTTAAAAAACCTCCAAAATAAATAACTTGATTATGCTGTAGTTCTTGATATGATCTTGCTATGACAATCTGCCAGTAAAGTTTCACAGTCACATTAAAAAAATACTTCCCTTAAAAAAAAAAAATCAGAAAAATATATCAGATCTGGACCAAGTACCTTAGGACTTCATCTATTTTGAAGAATATTCATTATATGTCATACAAAAATAAATATAATTACAGAATGGTAGAATGCAATGGAATAGATATCCCTCCATGTGCACAGTCTCCAAACATAAAACTCCAGTTCAGGACAGCTTAGCGTTAGGTTTGCATTCACCTCTATTTTGCAAGTATGTACACATTTACTGTGAAGCATAAATTTAAAACCATCTTCAGCTTCAGTGGAAGTTAGGGATGAGCTTAAATAAAGGCACTTTTGTGAACTGTAGATTTCAACAGCTCCCTTGAGTTCTATATGCTAATAAAAATTAAAGTTCCCAAGACTGTAAGAGTGGATAGCACAGAAATATGCTTATCCTTCAAAGCTCAGCATGATCTGAACTGACCTGAAAGTTTTTATACCAGCTGTGTGTTCTGGCCCATTCCTGTTGGAAATGTTCTACCAGGACATGGAGAACAAGCGGATATTATCCTCATAAAGTCATAATGTCATAGTCAAATGCTCTACATGTGAAGCCAATGAAAGATGTGCTGGTGACTACTGTCATGACTGGTGACTGATGTTGTATATGACAGTAAATATGGGTATGAAGACGAAGAAGCCTCAAATGCATTAAGAATACGAGCAGGGTGGTGCTGGGTCAGATGAAAGGGCTGTGCTTTCGCTAGCGTACTCTTGGCCCTTGCTAAGTGATGAGCTGGCACACTCTTGGGTATGCCCACAGCCAGTCCAACCTCTGCCTTCCAGGAGTTGATCACTACGTATGTGAGAGTGGCAGCAGGCAAAGATTAGTTTTCCACATCCTTTCTGTTGTCCTGGTAGAGAATCTGAATTTCTGTATTCCTTTCTGTGTTTATGTTTACGTTGGTATTTCATTGGGATGTCCAGACTAAATAGCTAATCTCTACCTGACTGAAGAAAGAGTTGGGTTGAGCCCTCAGCTAGCGAGCAGCCATTGGTTAACTTTGCTTTTGAGGAAGGGAGGGATGGGAAACAGAGACAGCTAGTGACATTCCTTGTATTTTCTGGAAGAAGATGGGAATTTTTCTAAAGGAAAAGTTTTAATAGTATTAGACTAATTGTCATGTGTGGCACATGAGAGCCAAGTATCCTTAGCTGCAATCGTGGAGGATGTACGGAGTTTGCTGCTAAGTTGGAGTGATAGCAGCTGCTGCTCCAGGCAAATGGCTTTTTAGAATTAGAAACCATTAGTGTCTGAAGTGACACATTCAGAAAATGTCTCTACATGAATAATTAGCTCACACAGCAAAGCTGCAGCTACCTGATAGCACAATATTTTCCCCACTTTTGAGGGGTTTTTTTTTTTGGTCTAAAACATTTCAGTGGTTGTCATTGCCAGTTTGTTCCCTGTATGACAAATGGGTGGTAAACGAGGGTGTTTTCATATAATAGAACCTGTGTGTTTACATTTTTTACAGCTGTTCCAGAGATGTAATTGAAACCCCAAAGAGCTTTTGCTCTTTATGCTGCTGAAAGCCACACTAAACAGCTTCTTGCAAGCTTCCAGTTTGAAGAACTGCAGAGTAATTACACAGAAGGAAAAAAATCTCCCTTTAGAGACAATATGTTGCTGAAGATTTCAGTTCTCACTTTTCTGTTTCAGCTGCCTTTTCTCCAGTTCAAAAATTGCTACATTCTTAGAAGTTGTTCTTGTTTCCTTTGGTAGAATATCTTTATGTAGCAGCTGAAAATGAACTGAATGTGTCCTTTGTAAATCACATACCACCCAAGATTTTTATTTTCATAACACATGCAGTTTTCATTTACTTATTAAAGAAATTTACCAGATTTTCTGTATTGCTCCCGTACAGCCACTTGGGACCTTGTACTGATCTGAATGCCTATGGCCCAGCATTGCTTTTTGAAGCTGAACTAAAATCTGTGTCAAATTGTGTCATAAGCCAGGAATGAAAATAGTAGGGGTGACTTCTGTTAAATATATTCTCTACGGCCAAATGCAAGTAAATGAGCAAAATATAGCTAGTGGATATTTCTGATTCAAATCTTCGACATCTCAGTAAGCCATAAGTCGACAAGTCATAATATTAAAATTACTCTCACTATAGTTACTGCATAAAAGACCAAAAGAATCTATGTTTTTAATAGAATTTATGCAGGAAAGCATTGACAAAAAATACTAGAGTGCTTTTAATGTTTGTTCCTACATCAAACATGCTGAGATGAGGCTTAACAGCCCACCAGAGAATTCACATTTGCCTCAGTGCTGTTAGTAAAAGCTGTAATTATCTGTATCTTTTGAAAATGCTTGAAATGAAAGACAACCTGGTTCTCGGTAATAGAGCAATGTAGTACACCAAAGACATTATCATCTATTTTTTCATTATAAGATGCAGGTGCATAACCAGAAAGAATACTAACATGATTATTTCTTAGTAAACCTTTGCAGTGTATAACCATCTAGGAGAGCAGTGAAATGAGAACTTCTCTTTATCTCAGCAGAACACTACTGCTGCATATGTTGAAAAAGAACTTGACTTTCTGGGATATTTTCACTCTCACAGTCCTGCTTCCTCCCTTTAATTGTCAATATCCTTACTACGCAGTGATTTTTGGGGAGGATTAGGGTTAGCCTAATTGCTTTCCTCGTCACTCTTGACAGCATTAGTGAGGCTAGCATCTTCAGCAAAGTCCCTGGGGCCTTACTGCTGCTGAATAATGCAGGTTACAGCTCTGTACCCCTGAGCAACTTTTACCCACTTGTGCTGGAGGGCTTAGCAGAGCGAGGTATGATCCCAGCAGAGGCTGAGCATGGTCTGAGCAGGGACCTAATTAGGAATCATGGGACTGAGAGGGACCGTGACCGTGCCTAGCCTCTGGTCAAAGTTGTCAAGGGTTTTTGCTTGGATTTGCTTTACTGAAATACTAAAGCAGCCACTGACACCTTTGAATTTTTCATCTGTCCACTTCTTTTACAAGATTCAAGTTTTTTGCAGCTGAAACCTACTTGTTGAAGAGAAACTTCCAAATGTGTTGTGACAGGGAAGGGCCTACTGCCCTTTTTACCCCCTGAAATTTTAAATGGTAACTCTTCAATTACATATGCGCTTTAGAGGAACAGCAGTGGAGAGAAGAGCCAGGGGAGTGAGGGACTTCTAGACAGGGACAAGTGTGGTGAAAGGCCTGGTGGCAGGCCTTTCACTTCACTTCTAGACAGGGACAAGTAGGTCTGGTGAAAGGTACATCTAGGCCAACGTTTCCTGGTGGTGTCTTTGTGTGTAATAACACCTGGTGGATTTCTAGTCCATGATTTCATGTTATTACTTCGTGAACACCTGTGAGCTTTTGATACTGCCAACATTTAGCACCCGGAATGAAGTTCATTCCCTTTCCTGTCACATAATTTTGTTCGAAGACTGCTAGTTCTTGTATAGGAAAAGGATAACCATTTATTATTCACCTTCTCCCCGCTGTGATTGTTTTTAGCCCTTCTCATACTGTTTCTGTAGTCATCACTTTCCCAGGATAAGGAGTTCTTGACTAGTTGGTCATTCCTTGTCATTCCCTGCCTCTCATCAGTCTTCTGCCATTTCCATCTTCAGTGTGGTTCCTCCTATTCTCCTTGTAGAGCTCACAGATGTAGTTACCCTGAGTTCTTTGTATATTGTCCTGTAACCTAGAGCCTGAAAGTGGGAAGCTGAACTGAGTCAGATCAAAAGTGTGTTTACTGTCTTGTCTCAGGATGTCCATTAGCACACGTCTGGGGAAGCATAGAAGACTAGACTGTTCTTTGAGAAGTTTTGGAGTCTGACCTCAGATCCACGCACTGCAAGTTGGCTTTATCTCCTCATTTAAATGGCACAAGTCTAAGACTTGTCCAAAAAGCGGTTTTTAAACCACCTCAGCTTTGTTACTTACTGAACTCCAGCAATGAAGTGAGAAGATGGCTCAGTCTGCTGATTGTACGTTGTATTTCCTGGGATGCTTAAAAGCAGGAAGAGATTTCTCTGGTAAGAGAGATTGCCACATCCCTCTTGACAATTGCCCAATGAAAAGTGCTGAAAGCATACAAGCCCAGAATAACCAGAAATAACCAGAAATAGCCAGAAAATGATTTACATCAAGAATAAATTTTTGGTATTCACCTTGAAAAGTTATTTCCTGGAAAAACAAAACAAAACAAAACCAAAGCCAAAACCCACCAACTTTAGAATCTGAAGCTACCCTGCCCCAAATTTGTTCAGCAGAAACAAATAAATACAGAATGCAGAAAAATGCAGTAACTGTAATAGATCCTGAATGGATTACTCTGTTAAATATGGACTGAAATATTGGTTTTTGGGGATGTGATGCTCTGGGCAAACTGAGAGGCATTCATCCCCACAGATTTTTTACTGCACCTATAAACCTTTTCTGAATCACATTTTAGTGATCTATGAAACTGATCATATATACATTTAAATACTGTTTAAGGGAATTAATAGCTTGAAGTGCAATTATAAAGTTACTTCAGCACAGGTCTTTTAAGTCAGTTGGAAATAATTAACTTCAGGATGATTTATTGCAGAGATTAATCTTTCAGTTAGATTCTGAAGTATAATCTTAATCTTAATGGATACAGAGTGATAGTGTTATATGCCTTTGCTACCACCCAACAGATGTACTGCCTCAGTATCTCTATGCATATGAAATTTAGTTTTGCTGTCACGTATCTAATTAGGCACTATCATATTTTGAACACTATCTTTCCTTGACACAGGAGTTTTATAAAAGTCAAGCCCTGGAGAGTCCCATAGATGAGATCTTTCAATTTTTCACAGTGCACATCATCATAATGCTGAACCGTAAATTGTTGGTTGTCAACCTACTCGTTGAAATCATAAAGCCACAAGAGGTTAAGAGTGCACGTAAGGGCCTATTGATTTTTGATTAACTAAGAGAGTGTCTACAATCTGTGGATACTGTAGGTATAATACTCTCATTTTTCTGGGAAACAGCTATTTGCTGAGTGAATGGAATGTCCATGTAATCAAGAATTTGAATGTAAGTAACACAAAGGATACTTTTTATACTAGTTTTTGACTTCACATTTTTTGGTACAGGGTACATAGGCCTAGCCTCTCTGGCACTCAGTAGTAAAGTTTCTTTATACATTCTTTATGCATCTACCCTGAAAAAATTCAAGAAATTCTGTATGTGTTTCTCCTCTCTTTCTGTGAAATCTCCTCAGCATGGTTAACTCCCAGCTCAGCTGAGAAAAGCAGTCTACCTTGCACAGTTCGAAGTCTCTGGCTTTTTATGGGTTTCAGCCAGTCTGAGCATAATCCTTAGCCTATTAAAAGCATATTCATCCCTTGTTCTTCCTGGAACCAGCTTTTAGCCTTATAAACAATAAATTATGTCACACCGGAAGGAGCCAAGCATTACATCTCCTACGTAATTCTTTTGAGGATCCAAATTGCTTCATGATGTTTGATTTCATGATCTCATTATCAGCCTCCTTACATTTCATTCACAGTGTACAAGGAGGGCACCAAACTAAGGCAGAGAATCTAGCTGAAAGAACATGCCAGCAGTTATGCATGACAGTCCCTTCCTGAGAAAACACTCTAGCTTGTGGAAACCTCTGCTTTCCTTCCAGGTCACACATATGTCTCACATAATGCATGTCAGATAAATGCCCTCCCTGCAGCGCGTATTGTCACTCAAGCTAATAACAGGGAATTTCTGGAACGTCACCTAGCATGATCCATTCCTAAAGGGTCCATTTTTCTTGCACTTATTTTCAATATATTTTGCCAGAGATGAAAAACCAGAAGTACCTTGAGCTTTTCCGCTATTATGAGTTGGCATGACAAAGTAATAGCAAAATGATTGCATGAATTAACAAGAATAGCTTTCTGTTGGAATGAACCTAAGCTTTCTACACACCCTGGTGCATTTGTTAAAAAGCTTCTTTTGCTTGCTACAGCTACAGCTTTATCTGTACCACCCCATAACTTCCTTTTGATCACAATACATTTCGTCACCTACAAGACTGTATCTGCTATTAGCCAAAACATCTGAGCAATCGGTGCATACAGAGCTGATGGCAAAGCAGTAGCTGGGGAGCTCACACTTCATGTGCTAAGTCAGGGCTACTGGTCTGTGTAGAAACAACTTCAAGTTTAATAATCCCGCTTTTCATTAAAACTTGTCTTCTCTCTTTATCAACCAGTAAGTCCTGGCTGCCACAGGAAGGAGCAATCTTGTGGTAATGAGATTTCAAAAGAAAAGTTAAATTTGTTCCTGTAAAAAAAGGAAGGACATGAGATGTAGGAAGTGCCAAGAACAGCAAATAGGATAAGCTTACAGAGTTTAACAACTTCTGACACCAAAAAGCCCCCTTTGCGCAACCTTCAAGGCTAGACTAACACAGCCAACCAGCATGTGACAGCAAGTGTCCCCACGTGTGCCTTCATTTTTCCCCGGGAAGCAGTTTTTCTCAGATGGCCTTTCTCAGGTGGAAAGGAAATTTCCAGTCTGCATGAAAACCCTTTCAATGTACTCTTAGAGATTCATTATCCATTTTGCTCATGGCAAATCCAGATGTCTCAGTCTCTGTAGCTATGAGCTCCAAGCAAGAACAAGGATATTATTCTCAGTACTGCCAATGGCTTTTGTGTCAACAGTGTCTCTATAGCTTTGGCAGTTTCTCCTCATTTCCTTGTTGCCTCCAGGTAAAAGGTTGAGGTTGGCAGGGACCTCTGGAGGCCATCTGGTCCAACCACCTGTTCAAGCAGGGCTGCCTAGAGCAGGCTGCCCAGGGCCACCTCCAGTTGCATTCTGAATACCTACAAGGATGGAGACTCCTCAGCCCTTCAGGGCAACCTATTGCAGTCTTCAACAACCCTTACAGTAAAAAAGAGTTGGAGCAGTCTCAAGCAGAGCCTGGAGTGAGGCGTGTGTTAACCAGTGTGGGTGACCCACAGTTTGGTCTTTCTCTCTAGCACTCTCTTGCTGCCATATAGCTGCACCTGTAAGCAGCAGCATTAATTCGCCTCTAAACATGCCTGAAAGAAGAGTTATAGCCATAGGATTTAACATTCTTATCCTTCAGAGGACTTGTGCCATGGATGTAGCACTCCCTTGACGTGCAAATGTGTAGTCTCAAAAAAGAGCACAGGAAGGGAGAGATTTGAAACGAGTACTGTCCATATAAAGGATAAATACTGAGAATGTCATTTCCATCTCTTCAGTTATAAAAGGTACACCATAGTAACAACATCTATAAGCTACAACAAAAACAGAACCACACAACTTCAAATCCAGAAGAAAAATTTATTAGCAGCTGGTCCAACGTAGTGTATGTCAAATAACTCCTGTATCAAATCTCTAATTTTAAGGTGTAGAATAAATGTTTTAAACTCTCATAGAACATCTAGATAAGTTTTTTCAGTGAATAACTATTTATGGATAGCGTGGCTAAAAATATGTACCATCCTTTTAGGTCTGAATTTGGCCAGAAGCTCTTGTTATTCTTTTCTTCTTGATAGGTACTTTGGAACACTTGTCTCCTCGATGGTTCAAGATGCTCAAAAACTTTTTGTGGGCTGGGAAACATTTTTAAAATTGTTTTCACAACTGTCACTAATTCATGTATATCCTTTTTGTGTCACAGATGTCTGACTTTGAGTTATGACCTCTTCACTGTCACCCTTAAAAGTGGTTCCATTGCTATCCTCCAGGCTAATATTCCAGTATTGGTATGTATGTACTCAAATAAATCATTTTATATTTTACAGTATTGCACTGTGACTGATCCAGGGTCTGGTAGGTAATCTGTATTAGGAACAGGAAACCAAATCCATTTCCTAAATGTCAGTTCAGCGATTTACTGTCTACAGAATCACTGGAAAATAAATTACGATGTAAGCCAAAGCCTGTGGAAGTTTTCTAGTGAGTCTCAGCGACTTTAGAGCCAGAAGTTACTTCATTTTTGGCATTACCTCTATATAGTTGAGTTCAGACCAAGTACTTATTTTCCACTACAGAAACTGCCTCAAGGAACAGTAGTTGTTTGTCAGCTCTTCCTTTTATTGTGCGTGGTAGCACTGCTGCATGATAGTAATCTTTCTTTTTGTATATAACATGAAGCGAAAATTTTGGAAGTTTGTATGTAAAATCTTAGGAAGCTTTTTTAGATGGAGATTGAGAAAGGGAAGACGAATTTTGCAACCCTCAGGTAAAGAATATGTAAATGTCATTGTCTTTAGTAGGGACCTCATTTATCAGTCTTCAACATTGGAAGGTATTTATTTTACCTTCATTTTTGTGTTCCTGCAGATATCGTTAGTGAAAGAAATTTTAGAAATAATATAATGGAACATTATTTTGTGCCACTGTGGTGACAACTTGTTTTCATTTTCTCTTAAAAACTTTTCTTTAATTCTTCTTTCCCAGAGGAAGAACAGTAGGTGGAGACACGTTTATCCATCTGTGGCATCTGTGTCTTCATTCTGGGTGCAAGATTTTCCAATGATGATTACCTGAGGGTAACCAACTCAGGACAGTGCCAAAATATTCCCTCATTCTGTACTCCATGCACCACCTGCGTACAGAATGCATTTGTTATCTGTGATATTAGGAAAGCGTTTTGGGAACATCAAGATATTTAGTGGACATTTTATCCCTTTTTTAAAAGATAAGAAGTTCTAAGTGTTTCTTAAGTCCCACCTCCCCCTGCTGACTTTTGGGCTTGTTGAACTACCTCAAGCCAAACTGGAAGACAGATGAGAGTTTAAAAGACAATGATATTACTACTCTTGTTATGATCAGTGATGTCTGGGTGGAAAAGAGGCCAAGACTAATGCCCTGGCTAGCAGAGGGCTGAAGGATCTGGCTGATGCCTCAGCACACACATATGTCTAGGCTAAAAACAGCATTGCAGCCTCTTATAGTGCAGTAGAAATGTGGAGAAACATTGGGGTTCTGAGGATGTGGGAGGGGCTGGGGAGAAGAATCTGTAATTGACCTGGGCTTTGTTTGTTTTCCTGCTCATCGAACAACTATGCCTTTTAAGTCCTTTACTTATAACGTGTGTGGTTTTGCATATAGAAGGCTCAATTTGCTCCTTGTTTCTTGATAGGAAAGTATTTTGACTTATCTGTTCATGGGACAGATTATCTGCTCACTCATGTTCTTTGTTTCCTGTGTTTAGGTGGTTTACCTGTGTATTACTGCTTATTGCTGTGCTTCTTCTTTCACCTTTCCAGCCAAAGCTGCTTGCTATTTATCTGGTAGATGGCCATACATTGCTCTTTTCATTCTACTCTTGCCATAAAATAAACATATTTTATTGTGTCAACAAGTCCAAAAAGAAAGCTTACTGAGGTGCTCAGGACTCATGGTGGAGATGAGAGGTCTTCTTATCAGGACAGGAAAAGTACAGCAGATGAGCGAATCTAATTTCAGGAACTAAGGTTTGATTCGGGCAGCTTTACAGAAACAGCAAGGAACTAACTGGATGTGCTACAGGTTCCTCAAATCATAAGTTGTGCTGATAACACCACTTTTCATCACTTTCGGAGCCCTTTAATAGTGCAAAATAAAGGAGTGCTCTGTGCTCATGATTAAAATTGGTTCCAAGAGAGAGACTAAAATGTCTAACCAGTAGCTTTTCTGTGTCACAAAAGGAAAAGAGAAGGCCTCATAAACTAGATGGAAGGACTTCTTACCTATTTGAGGTAAGAACAACAATTTTACATCCATTTCTTCCTCTGACAATGACACAAGTGTGTACTCTGAAAAGACAGGAAAGCCTCCCTCACCCCAATAATGTATAACTAGACAAGTAAGTCCCATTGCATTCTTCTCCTCTTGCACATGTGGTAAAGAGAGTCTTTATAAATCTTTCAACTCCCAATAATCATTCTGATAAACCTTAGTCTTATGCAGAGACCTTCGGAGTACCGGAGTACCATGTCAGACGCCAAGCGTCTATGACCCTGGCAATTCAGAATTTACAGTCTCAGCCCCATGATATGACATGTGACTGAAGAGTAATGCACCTTATAAGGAATCAGTGCAAATAAAGAAAGGACAGTCCTACTGTTGGAAAACATCTTTTGCTAACTTAGTCAAATCTAAGCTAACAACTAAAGTTCTTATAAATTCCTTGTGGCACCTCCAATGAGAGATTTCTCTATGTTCAGTACAGAATGGAGCCATTTTAGTCTGGAGGTTTCCATTATTTTAACACTAAACTAATAATTCCTTCACTAAGGCAAGTGCATATACCTATTAGTAAGTGTTGAGCTGCTTTAGGTGACTTCTGGAATATACTAGCTCACCTCTTACTTCTTTACCATGGTTGTGTTTCTTGCTAGGTTTGTTTACTCTGAAGAATATGAGTGAGGCTTCTGTGTTTTCTGGTGCAGGTAGTTGTATTCTCTTAAGCTTTATGTATGCCCCTAAATGTGGCTACGATGTAAAATCTTCATATAGCATATCTGAAATTTAGAAGTTAAATAGCAAAAAGATTGATTTACCATTATTGGAAAGAAGACCTGAATATGACATATGGGTCAACTTGTTCTGTTTACATCTATTATTTTCAGAACTTTACGGACATACACAGATGTCAAGATAATGTTTATATTCAAGTTACATTTTAAAACATTTTTCATATCAGCATGCCTAAACACTTCTTTTCAGAATGAAAGCTGAAATTCTAAGATGCTATCGTGAGCCCTACGTATGATCTGATGATTTATTTTTCCATCTGTTGTCAGATCTACTTTTGCTACCTATATAGGAAGAAAAAGAAGATCCATCATCATTGTATTCTACTTGAGAAGTGTTACTGCCTTCCCTTGAAACACTTTATCCATTGACACTTTATCTGTGGCTTTTTGATAAGCCTGCAATGGGATCATTTGAAATTCAGTCTATTAAAACTCTTACACCTCATCAAAATCCAATGCGACATCATGTATTATGTTTATGTCACTTCATGCAAGGAATCTGCTCAGGATCCAGCTTCAGCTTGCAAGCTTTACATTTTACCATTTGTATTATATTTGATCAGTATTTATTTGAACTGAAATGAGAACTTCCAAATCTAATTCTGCTATGGACATTTTGCCTCTATGCTGGTGTGTGATAGGTGTAATCTTATGAGATTACTATTGTATTCCTATGAGATATTTTTATGGACTATAAAACAAAACTTGTTTAAATAAAATGGAGAAGTTTATATTTAGTGTCTTAGAATTACTCTGTTTTAACATTGTTTATCTTCTCTTTCCCTCCCCCTTTTTCTTTCTGCTTACAACACTCAAGCTAACATGATTACCTAGATTTATATTTTGGGATTTTGATATTAAGAAGTGTACTTTGCTTCCTGAGGAAGTTCCAGCTAGGTTCAGAAAAGCTTACTTTTACTTGAACAATCTCCCCAGTGCTCCCCTTTATGTGTGACTCAGTGAGATTATCATGAGTTTAAGCAGAACATATATGAGCAGCCAGCAGCCTGGCATATTCCCAGGTCCACCGAATTTCCAGCATTCAGGCCTTGTAGGGAAACCCCAGGCTGACTGTGTGCAAGCACATAGACTGTCTAAACTTGATCGCTGACGTATTCACCCCCTTGTGCAGTATGCCCTAGTAGCAGCACATGAAATGCTCTTATCACAGAATCTCATATGCTCCGTGATATCAATGACTGAAGCTATCTTGCAGTTGACCTTTGTATGCCTATCAAAACATCAGCTACACATAGTCAATTTTTCCCCAGATTGGGCTCTGTATGCAACATACAGTTTTAAGCTGCATTATATTTTCAGAGTTTATGTCTTAAGTATAAAAGATCTGAGGGAAAATATGATACATGATATATTGCAAGAATGTTCATATTCAGCATAAGATAACTAGGGATAATGAGGAATGTCTGCTGGGAAAGAAATGCAGCAGAGTTCTCAGGAAACTTTTGGATTTCTTCAGGAAAAACGTTTCTGATTCAAGAAGCAAAGGAAGCAAATAATGGGGAGATAATTCGATATTCCTTGGCAATTGTGAGGAATGGGTGAAAACGTGAGATTGGAAGGTCCATTTAAGAATGGCCATGAAAAATGATTTATGACAACTCAGGACAAGAAGGAGGAATAACAACTGAGTAATAGAAGGAAGATTTCAATAAATTCACAGAATCAGTAAATAAGATGTCATATAAAGACAAATGCTATTGAAGAGTTGGATCCTTAAAAACTAATACAATCACATAATTTCCATCCACAGGTGTATGCTATTCCACTGTGGGGAAAAGAGAAAAAGCAGTAAGCGATCAGCTGGAGTAGAGCATGAACTATGCATGAACCTTAAACACAAGAAAAAATCAAACTGGAACTAGGTCAGGGTACTGAGGATGAGTGATAAATATAACATGAACACGTAGGAACAAAATTTTAAAAAGCCAAAGCTCAAAACAAGATGCATCTGCCAAGGGATATCAATCAATTTAGAAATACAATTGTTACAGAGGAAAGGTGAAGGAAAGGGTGAGTTGGTCAGCTATTCAGTGGAGAGGAAAAGCTATTGCTGGGTGATATGCAGAAGGTCAAATTTTGTAGTTACTTTTTTGCATTGGTCCTTGCAAGAATGATCAATTATAATTGTGGGGTATTACAGTTAATACCAGTGACAAAAAGAAAGACCTCAATTTCGAATGGGAAAGGAACAATTTACATATTAGAGTTTTGCACATGAGCAAGGACTTATGAGTTTCCTAATAGGGTAATTTAGGAACTGCATAATGCATTAGATATTAATGTTGTAGTTAAGAGCAAGAAATGGGCAGGAAATATCTTAAAAGGGTCTTGAAGGGAAAGTCAGGAGAAAGGAATACTGGGCTTTTGATTCATCTGTCAGAAAATGTTTGAATGACTGACTAAACAAGCTATTTCATGACACCTGGAAGATATAAATGTGAGTAGCAGCCAATACAAAATTATCAAATCCACATGATTTCCTTCTACAGAGAGACAATGGAATTTCAGAACATAAATGCAATTTATCTTGACTTTAGTAGGGTTCAATTTTCAGATGCTATAGAGCTGGAAGTCATGACAAGAACATAGAATTCAAGATGACCTTAAAAAAAAAGAATAAGTAGCTTGAAAACAGTAAGATGAAATTTAATAGTGACAACTGTAATATATTGTTTGTGGGCAGGAGTAATCAACTACTCATATGTGAGAAAGAAAATACCTAGTTAAGTAGCAGCACTTCAGGAAAGAATTGGTAGGCTACTGTTGAGGTTGTATTCCTAAAACTGGACGCCTTGCTGAATAATTTAGACCCATGTACGTCAAGAAAACTTAGGTATGCTTGATCTAAGTGTAAGGCCAGGCATGGCTAGTAACTACCTGTAGTCCCTTCTAGCTCTGTGATGTTTAAAATTGGAAGACAATTCAAGTAAGTTATGCAGTTATGATATGAGAACCCAGCTGTCAGTCCGCCTCTAGGGGATATAACATGAAAAGATTTGGAACAAAGTGAGGTGATAAGTAACCCTAAAAAGTGTTATTAGATCATTAACAACACATAAAAAAAGACATGCACTATATTGTCTGAAATAATACCAGTGCAAAAGAGGTACGAGTTCTTTCAGCACATGTGTTTGTGAAAATGAAGGAGAGAACATATGTATGAAAAATTGTGGTATTTAGGTTTTTACTTTCTTGTTTAAGAAATAAGCAAAAAAAACCAAAAAAACAAAAAAAAAAAACACTCTCTTGTTTTATGGTTGTAACTAAAAAGGCCACAAACTTGTACCAGACAACTTTTTTCTAAAAAAATGTGTTTCCTGAAATAAAGTGTGCTCTGTGTTTGCATCATATTCAATTGATACAATTTGAATAAAAGTTTAGGATGAAAACTACATAAATGCGTTAGGTAATGCTCTCCTCAAAATATTTGTAACCTGCAGCATTTCAGTGTTTTCTAAAGGCAAAGACTTTGTTCTGCAAAACTAATTTATAAGTTATTTTCACTTCAGATGATTTAGCAGTATTCAAATAAGAAATCTTTCACAGGGAAGAAAACTATCCAAGCCTTCACAAAACTGATTACCAGGTTTCTAGAAGGGGACCCTGGGGTTGTGAATACCTCTACTATAATATCAGAAGTGCTCATAATAGAAAAAAATAAACAAAACTTCAACAGTGATAATGCAACTGTAGATAAAGTAAAGCTCTTTCATCACTAACTTTCAACATAGAAGTGAATTGACATGAGATTAGACAAAGTAAGGAAAGAAGCAAAGATGTAGAAAGTTCAGTTTTATCTTGACTGTCATAATTTGTGAGGAGCCTCTTAAAATGCTCTGTTGTTAAGATAAATTCTTTGTATGGCCGTGATTAGAAAAGCAAGGCTTGTTACTGCAGGTACATCTGCATTTAGAATATAATCAGCTGTTTATGTTGTATTTGGCTTACTGTAGAACTATAGACCCTGTGAAGTGGATGCCCCCTCATGACTGCAGTCATTTTTATAATATTTTGAAGTCAGTGCATGTTCCATTCCTTTCAAACCATCCAAGGAAGAGGTTTGAGTATTAGAGAAGGCAGCTTAATTTTCCATTCACTAGCTATAGTCCAGTGATGCCTGAAACACAGGCAAAGAAAATGCATAAAATCCAATTAAAAACAAAGATGCTGTAGAAACTCAGCTGGTTAGAGGTGTTTGTGTTTTGGTAGAACTTAGCTTTTTATATCATATTATTTTGCATGTTTTAGAATAGTCAATGGAATCTTGGTTAATTGATATTACAGTAATAATTAATCAGTTTGGCTTGTGAGGTGCCTGTTGTATTTAAAGCATCACACTGAAGGATTGAAGAATGAGTCAACACCAAAAGTAGCAAGGAATACAGACGTTGGGCCTCTAGTCCCAACTCTCTTACACTTTGTTCATCCTCCTGCTCTCCTCTGGTCTGAGTTGCTTCACTGGTGCAGCTGCTTTTATACTCTCCCTGTGCTGGCTGTATCACTGACATGGGGCACTGCCAGCATTTTGCCTGCTGTGATACGACCACTGCATCCTCATGGGGGGTGCCAGGAGCTGATGGAAGGCCCCACTCTCAGCTTCCCCAGAGAGAAAAGGCTCCTCAGATTCACTCAAATGCAATGGGATGGATGAACAAATACCTCAGACTGGGGGTAAAATGGCTGACATGGAGAGCGCACTGCCAGTCCTGTCTGTGTGTCTAATCAATAGGGAGCAATTCAGGTGTTTAGCATATGTAGTGCCACTGTGACTGTCTTGAAGCCCAATACCCTGTGAATATACTTGAAAGTGGCTGGACCTGAGAAAAATGGATACCTTTTTAGATCAGTCAGATGGGGTACGCTATGGCATCTCAAATTTCACCGAATGCTTGTTCATGTATGGACGGTTAGCTCACCCCAGCTGCACAGAGCAGGATTCAGTCATCTGAAAATGGGCTCTGTACTGTCGCTTCAGGATTTGTGGGACATCTCACCTGACCTGTAGCTGCTACACCGGAACTAGGTAGCCCTGATATAAATGCTACTCTGTTCAGAGGTGTTGAATCCTCCATGATCTCCTAAATGAGACTACAGAGATAGTTTGCCCTTGTAGGGAGAAAATTCATACAGTCAAAACATAATTGGAGTTGAAGCTGGCAAGTACTATGATGGATGACAAAAAAGGCTTTTAAAAAGAGTGTTTACAGAAAAAGGAAGACTAAAGAAAACATTGAACTGTTACTTGATGAGATTGGTTACCTCACGTACAGGGATGAAGATAAAGCAGAGGCATTTAATGCCTTCTTCACCTCTGTCTTTAACACCAGCAACGGGTTCTGTGACCACCAGATCCCTGGGTTGGAGGATTGCAACTAGAGGAGTGACAAGCTCCTAGCTGACATTGAGCTTGTATGGGATTTACTGCTGCAACCAAATGCACGTAAGTCTGTTGGGCCCACTGGGATTCATCCCAGGGTACTGAAAGTGTTGGCCATTGTTATTGCAAGACCTCGCTGTTATTTATCAGAGGTCTCGGTTGACTGGAAGCTTGATAATTTTATTCCGGTTTTTAGGAAGGGCAAGTGAGAGGATCCTGTCAGTTATAGGCCTGTCAATCTCACTTCGGTGCCTAGTAAAATTATGGAGAAGATTGTTTTGGTAGTTACTGAAAAACACCTTTGTCATGGAGGGAGTGGAGATGGAGGCATTCATCTCTTTGTGATAAGGCACGAAGGAATGGCTTAAAGCTGCAACAGGGGAGGTTCAGATTGGATATTAAGAAAAAGGTTTTCACAGTGGTCATGGCTCCAGACTTGTTGGTGTTCAAGAAGCATTTGGACAATCCTCTTAGGTATATGGATTAAGTCTTTTGTTGCCCTGTTTGGAGTCAGGAGTTGGACTTAGTCATCCTCATGAGTCCCTTCAAACACAAGATATTCTGTGATCCTGTGATTCTATAAAACACTGGTAAACACATACATAAATAGAAAAATAGAAAATAGAGAAAATGAGAATTAACCTGTCTAGTGCAGGGCTGCATCCATGCTGACAAATGTAGTTGTTCAGACAGTGAATCTGAGTCCGCACGCCCAGTGAGATGTGGTTAGGGCTACCCTGCACTCCGATAACATCACCATATCCATGCTGTAAAACACTCAGCCCTGGGGCTCATCATATGCCCTTGAAGATTTCATTACTATTTTGTGTGTGTTATTTCTGGTTCAAAGAGCCTGAAACAATCTTAGAAAAGCATTGCAGCCTGCCAGATTGCAGTGATTAAAAGGAATGACATTTGTCTAACAGAGGAATAAGAGGAATGCATCTCTTTCTCCCACCTGTGCTGGCACTTGGAGGGACTCTTGGTGACTGATGTGATTAATATCTCTCCCAAAACATTATGGCTGCTTTGCTAAAATGGGAGACTTCCAAGATCACCTCCAGCCTTGTCTGAAACATGCATCCATGCCCAGAAGACGTGCCAGTGAATTGTCCAGTTCTCTTGGTAAGGAAATTGTTAAGATTCTTGTATGGCTTCCAGTTTAGGTGCAAATATCAGGCATGAACACCACAGTGATATTGTTTTCTGTAGAAGAGCTATGGAAACCTATTTTCTGCTTGTCAGTACTTTCTATGGGAATCTTGTAAGGACCTCAGCGCTTGTTGGGATAAAGCGTGTGACCCTGCCTTGTCTCCCAGCTCATGGCATAGAAAAAAGACCACAGCATCACAACTGAAGGCTACAGATGCTTTCTCCATCATGCCAATGCAGAGGAGGATACGAGGAAAGCATCTCTGGAGAAACCTGCTTTGGAGGGGTGCTTGGATCTAGACTACACACAGCTCCCAACACTGTTTTGGGGCAAGCTGATTTGGCAGGGCTGATTTACCCTAGGGCTGCCGGACTCAAGTGCAATGGGTAAAGATTATGGTCCTCTGTGGCCAGGCATGTTTTCCCCATTCCATGCTAACTTGCAATAGCAAACGCAAGCGGAAGGAACCCAGCGGGTTAATTGGGTGTACACATTGCAGAAAAGCAGCCCTGGGTACAGTGATGGAAAGAGAGTTGCCTGGCCTGTAGTGAGTGACTTGTGTCATCTGCAGCAGTGTGTGGCATGGCTGGGGCCCTCAACAGAATACCCTCAGGTATGTGGGCACTTCAGGCAGGGAAGACTATGGACAAGAGGATTTTCAGGAGAGGCTTTTTACTTAGAAATCCATTGCAGGGAATAATCTCTGAGTTACACTAAAATGGTGGTTATAGAAATATTTTTAATAAAATAAATGTTATACCTCATAGCTTTTCAATCTGCAGACTTCTTTTGCCTTGAAATTTAGTTTCCTTCATATGTTTACCATCAGCTGAAGAACCAGAGCTGATGAGTTGCTTGGAAATGTTTTGTCATACTGTATATGAATTTTTTTGCTTCACAACTAAATGCTTTCACATTTAACTTGCACTCAGTCTGACAAAAAATGAGTATTCACTGTTTATGCCATTGTTTCATACTTACAATATCCATTTGTTTCATGAGTGAATTTTTCCACAGCTTCCAAACTCCACATCACAATAGCTGAAGTTGCAATCACAATTTCATGCAGCCTTGGCTTACATGTAATTAGTACAGAATGGTGCACCATCTTCCCTAGGATGGAAGCTCTGGGTTAGATATTGCAGTGCAGTCCCATTTGATCTAAACAAAATTGATTCAACTTAGCAAGTCAATCTCACTGAAGAGCATCTTGGGACTTAACATGCATGCAGTATAAATAAAATATGTGGTAAGTGCATGGGTGAGCAGGGATCTTTTCACAGAAAGCTATTAGATAAATTTGCAAGTGTATTTCTTTATCTATATTTATAAAATCATATGAAATTCTGTAGTTCAATGATTCTATAGATATATTTTGTCAGTGAGTATATTTGACTTTCAGATTGCATTTTGAATTCTACTGTGATATTCTTTTATCAGTGAAATGTAGTGAAATGGAAGCAAACAAAATTCAAATGTGGTTGCATTAAGCATATTTTAGGATAGGTTCTGCAGTCTGTCAATCCCTCTTGCCCATTGTAAAGTCAGAAGGCAGTCAGCAGAAGAAAACTGAAAAACTTACTATACATAGCAGTCTTATGGGTCTATTTTCTGGTATTATTTTTGTGTTTTATAACCATTCAGAGACGAATTTGCTCTCACTGTAAATGCTATTTTATTAAAGGTGTGGCTGCTTGGAAAATAGCGGCTGAAAGGGCCCTCCGGAAGCCTTCAGTTCCCTCTCAATCCTGGAGGAAAACAGGTTTCTTAATTTTTTTCTAACCACAATGTTATATTTATGATTCTCTACTGTGAAGGTAAGGTACATAATTTAGATTCATTATTTGGCAGACGTTTTGTGCCTAAAGTCCTACAGAATTTATACCATATGAATGAGAGGAGCTCTCAGTCTAAATAGGTCCGTCTGAAGAGGAGCATCAGAGACATTTTGAGGAGCAGCATTCTGCAAGATCAACAACTCCATCCACGACATCATGTAAAGTGGAGATGACCTAAGTAACAGTACCAGAAATATCAAATCTAGATCCATCTGTAGGGGCTGGTTACAGGGGAGACTTGGGCTCAGAGAACAGATACTGGAAATGCTATAGGCCTGTGCCAGCTACCAGAGAGACCCAAGTGTGTTTGTGCATGCATGTGTGCCTTTTGGGAACACGTTTAGCCTTGCTCCTGGGCTGGACCTGGGAAGGGGGAGATAGAGTGGCCTCATGTCCAGACGACAGGAAAGAAAAGATTTTTGTCCCAAAGCCACTGCCTTTGCCTCCTCTTGGCTGACATTGCATGAACAACAATCGTTGTGCCAATTACCACAGCCTTTCCTTTCCCTGTTCCTTGATTTCTTCTAAACTTACTACGATAATTCAAAATAAATTCTGTAACTTCACACAGGATTTTAGTCCCAGTGCTAATCACAGAGTGTCTGCCATCTGAAATCCATTGTCATTATGTCTATTTTGCTGCTGGGAAGGCAGGCCAAGGAACACGTTAAAACACGTAATATATGTTGACCCATGTACATGTATCTGCCTTCAACTATAGAAAATGTGGAAAATTTTACAGATCATATCAGACTATTTTAACATAAATATATTTTCTGAGATATGTTAAATAATGTACAAAGTAATTCAATACTTTCAAAGTTCCTTAACCTCAAAAATTCCTGAAAGCATATAGTACTATTATTTATTTCCTTTTTTGAAAGATTTGGTATTACATGTTTTGTGTACTGAATGTGCTGTATAAATATCTTAAATTCTACAGCATAGAACTCATTATTAGGTAATTTTGAACACTAACTAATTTTGTTTTCTGCAGACTCTTGTCATACACTTAAATACATAGTTCTATATTGTTGAGGTCTTTTCTGCAGAGATGTTAGCAGATGTTATCTGAGATATTACTACTTTATTTGTATCATTTATTAAAATAAACAAAAGGAGTGAAAACTGTCTATGGAAAACCACCAATCTATTTTCACAACTGAAAGTGATGACCAAATCATCTGAGTAAGAGGCACAGCAAACCCTGGATTTAATCTTGGCAGCTTTGAAAATCAAATGAACTGTTGAAAGTCATTATCTGATGAAACAATACAGAAGTCTAAACAGCTTTATTATTTTTTTTCCCCCTCCGTTTTAGAACAAGATGAGAAACAGCTGGTGATTAACGTGGTTTTTTTTGTTTTTGTTTTTTCTTGAATGGTAATATGAAGGCATCCTCAGCATTATCTTTAGGACTGTATTACTTTCATAAATCCAGTTCTATCTCAGTGGGTGTTATGTACGTAGGCTTTCAGAAGTTTATTGAGTAGGAGGTTTGTGTTCTTTTTGCCAGGCAACAGCAGAGGTGAAACCTGTTGCTTCCAGCTGTGCTTCATTGTCACGTCATCCAGTTTTGTAACCATCATTATCTTCATATACTCTTGATAAAAGCTGGAGCTGTCCACTGTGACAATTCCCCACTTTGTGTCAGTACTGGTGATTTCCTGTACCTGACCATCCTTGGCTCAGTCTCACAGTGACATGACCAATCTCCCATATACATTACATACACTGCATAGTTTCTCCCCAGAATTCTCCCTAAGAGTTCCCTCTAGCTGCTTCTCTGTGGAGGTCAATGGCTCCCACAGCACTACTGGCACATCTGAGAAGCCATTTGCACGCCCTGTATGCAGCCATGGATCTGTCAGCTGTATGTTAGATGTCATGGCTACCGTGAAATACCATAAAGCATAATGCTCCTTTAAAGTGAGTTTTGAGGAAACCTCAAATTTAGGGAGAAATGTCACAAATGTAGCTGGTTGTCCAAATTTACATAAGTTTATCATAAAGATCTCGTAATAAAGTAACAGTGGACACCTAGTAACAATGAACAGTCAGCTAAGTAAGTATTAATAAATAACTTAATAATCTGCTGGAGGATTAAATTCCCCTTGGAAGCTGCTAAACTGAAGAAACTGAGGATCATCTTTGCCACCTAAATACTATCTTATCATATTTTCATATTCCTTGATTAATAGTAATCCACATTTCTTAGTTTCAAAGCTTGTTGCTATTGCATGATAGGCTGGAAAAAGAGTTCATTGAAAACCATGTTATAATAGCCTGAAGTTTGGAGATACAAATGGGAAATTTTGTTATCAGTATTTTTTTCAGCTTCACTGTCAGACTAAACAGAGTACTGTGAAAATTTCTGCTTGCTTCCTGGACTAATAAGAAGAGGAACCTCTATAAACACAGACTATCTACCAGAGCCTCCTACTTCTTCTTTCTCTCTAGGGTCAGAGGAGCTTTTGCATAGCAACTTCTTAATATTTTCCCCAAAGACATGCTGCTTTTGAAAGCAATACCACAGTTTTTAATGTTCACTTAACATTTTTGAAAGGAGAGGTCTCATTGTTTATTTTGACTGTTGCAATTATTTAATGATGATTACTAAAATATGTTTATACAAAGTGTACTTTGCATGTGAATTGTAGTCCATAATCTATAACACAAATTTGCAGGCATTAGGCTATCTTCCTGACTGAAACTGTGACTAAATCCTTGTATTTTGTGGCTAAATCAGGTCTGGGACTATTTGATTTGCTTAGTGAAAAAGTTTTGGAGAATCTCGACTGTTTTGCCTCCAGTGGACACCAGACAACACATCATTCCATGAAACGTGGCTGTCAAGTATCTTGTTGAGTTGACCATGCATGAAATAATGATAACTTTATCGACAGTATCAGTCTCATGAAGTTATTCATGCCATAGTGCTTCCTTTTTCAGGCATAGATGTAGCCGCCCCTCAACAGGTGAGTTCCTTGAAGAGGATGAGAGAAATAAATGACTTAAAATTTCCTAACTTGATGTGCTATTTAAGTAGCTGCTTTCTTTTTCTGATGAGCAATAATTACCAAAATGCTGATACTGATAGCATTAAATCAAAAGTCTTTAATGAAGATTTTTACAGTTGATCTTCTCTGCATCTCTTATGCAACCTGACAGCTTCAGTATATTAAATCATTAAGTTTCTCTTTACAATATGTAGCAAAGCAGCATAGGAGGGTGATGACAATCATTTTTATTTTTAGTACAGAAGCTCAAAATTGTCTGTTGAGCTCTAGCAAACCCTTGATTAATCCATGGAACAAAAGGTAGAAGAATTAATCTAATTTCCACTACAATCTTAGAAGCTCCTAAATCTTTCAAGTCTGCTTGTTTTGGCTTTGATTACACTTTGAAAAAAATGTAATCCAATTTTATATTGCTGTTGTACATAATTGCTTGTTCTTTGACTAAACATTCTTCCCCATCCAAAAATCCCCATGTGATTTGAAAACACTGCCCACATCACTGCTATATATGTATGAATATGTTGCTACTGGCAGAGAAATGACTGTGGGTTTTTCTACAAAGTTTTTATCAATTATCACTTGCCTATGCAAGTATAATATATAATTACGCTGTCCTAGGAGTGCCATAACTGTGGTCATTAGCAGGAGGGCAGGAGGAAGAGTAAGGCATTTTTCTTTTTCTTCTGAATCTTTTTACTGCAAGCTTATGCAGAATTCCCAGGACACATCACATTTGACACAGGAAAAAATATTCTTTCAACCTGCACAAAGTCTGTTCTGCATGCAGATGGAATAAAGTCAGCATAATGAAAGCAGTGTTGGGCTCCTCCTGAGCCTCTGACAAAAGGCACAAATATTGGCTTTTTATTCTCTGCTGCTCTACTATTCAAATAGAATAAATTATCAGCAATGTATTTTTCTTTAATATGTCTGAATGAGCTTTCTTGGCATTTCAGGCTTGGTACACAGTGGGCTGGGTACCTGAGTTTTAATATTCCTGTTCAGCTGAATAATGTAACTTTTCATGGTCATGTCCCCTCTGCCTCCTGGAGATCTTGTAACAATCTTTGGGAGATTTTTGTACTTGATATACATCTTATGCTTCGACATTTGTTCTATGAGCAGTCTATACGTAGAGGAAATCAGAAACATCATCCAAAAAGTCTCTGACAACTGCTGGTGGGCCAATGGGCCACATGAGCATCAGCTAGGCTGTGGGGAAGGAGGATTTTGAAGATACACTGTTAGCTATTTACATTTGAAACGGCTCTAGGAGCCTTTGCAGATATTATTTCATTCCCCTACACCTCAGGGAACTGAACTCAGCTCTCAGCCTGAAGGAGACCCCATGGGCCAGCTTCAGTGAGTAGCTGGAAATCTGAGGTTGTTACCTTTCACTTGCTGCAACATGACAAATTTTCTCTTCAGAGGTGTTAGAAAAGATTTTCTTGAAGCATTTCTGACTGCCTCCTACATGTGACAAGTGTTTCTGAAAAACTGCATCTTAGTGATTGCACCACAGTAGGTATTAGCAGGTCATCTGCTGATTTTGTAGCTCAGAGGGAAAGTATCTTTCTCCTCCAACCTGATGAATTGCCAAGATTTTCTTGCAAAAACCTGTTCATTTTCAACCCCAAACATTTATCACCACTCGTTCAGTTCATGCTGCAGCAGTGGCATCCAGGGAAGAGCGCTGCTGTGGAGGACCAGAGGTGAGCTAGACATACCAGCACACAGCATAAGGAGGATACGGGAGGTAAAGGATGTAGGAATGAGAAAATGGAAGTGCAGTTAAAGGAAATGTCAGGAGATGTACCACACAGGAATAGAAAGTGATGTACAGAAGTGCTAGAGGTAAAGGAGGATCAGGATAACAATATCAAGTCAAAACCTGTGCACTCACAGCCATGCACAGCATGTGGGGTGTGTGCACTGCTCTACAGGTCAAGACAAGGCAGGAAGGGCTTCAGCATCACCTTCTGCTTTCTGGTGGAACAGCTGTCTTGCAAATGCCTGTAGGGATTTGGTGGGGCACTGTGAGAGAGGTGGAGGAGCTGGTGCAAGATCCCCTGTCCTTGCCTCCACCTACCAAAAGTGGGCAGCAGATCAGCTGCTGTACAGCACCCAGCCTCCGAACAGACACAGCCTCTGAGTGCCACGAGGTCCTCACAGGCATGGGACCTTTTGCGAAGGTGGCCAAGAAGGCCAATGACATCCTGGCTTGTATCAGAAACAGTGTAGGCAGCAGGACCAGCAGGTGATTCTCCCTGTGTACTCAGCATTGGTGAAGCCGCACCTCAAGTGCTGTGTTCAGTTTTGGGCCCCTCACTACAAGAAAGACATTGAGGCCCTGGAGCATGTCCAAAGGAGCACAACAAAGCTGGTGAAGGGTCTAGAACACAAGTCTTATGAGGAGCAGCTGAATGAACTGGAATTGTTTAGTCTGGAGGAGTCTCAAGGGAGACCTTATCACTCTCTATATCCTTATTGCTCTCTACAACTAGAGATTGTGGTGAGTTGGGGGTTGGCCTCTTCTCCCAGGTAACTAGTGATAGGACGAGAGGGAATGGCCTCAAATTGCACCAAGGGAGGTTCAGGTTGGACATTAGGAAAAACTTCTCCTCAGGAAGAGTGGTCAGTCTGCCCAGGGAGGTGGTAGAGTCACCGTCCCTGGAGGTGTTCAAGAACTGTGTAGATGTGGCACTGAGGGTTTAGTGGGCATGGTGGTGATGGGTTGACGGTTGAACTAGATGATCTTAGAGGTCTTTTCCAACATCAATGATTCTATGATTCTATTTATGTGGAGGTATGCAGGAGTCTTTCCTTCAGGCAAGGTGCTTGGCTAAAGCTGTGAGTCCCTCTTCCTCCCACAGATGGGATCCCCCTGAGTCTCTCCTGGCATCAGGGGCTCCCTGCTTGCCTGGAGCACTGCAGCAGCAATGCATCTTTCTTTCTCCTTTGAGACCTAGATGTTGGTCCAGAGAAATGGATGCACCTGATAACTAAAAACCTCTGCAAAGCCATGACAGGTGTAAACTGGTTTGAGGTCTGGATTAGTAGGATAAAATGAAATGGTCACAAAATATCTGGGGCAGATCTTGTGGCCTGTGCTAAGTTTAATGTTACCATGGCTACTCTGCCCTTGCTGGCTGGTTCAAACACACTCACTGGTTTTTGTGCGAGCAGTGGGACTGCTTTGATAGCATTTAGATGCATTGTGTGCACTGTCATCTGGACTGAGAAAATCCTCATGGACTTGTTTTGTAGGCTTAGTCTCCCACTGCTCCAAAACCTGCTCTGCTGAAGGAGGTTGTGCATAACTGTGCAGAAGGAGGTTGTGCACGCTGAGAGAGTCGGAGTTGTTCAGCCTGGAGAAGAGAAGGCTGCGGGGGAACCTGATAGCAGCCTTCCAGGACCTGAAGGGGGCCTACAGGAAAGCTGGGGAGGGGCTTTTTACAAAGACAGGTAATGACAGGACAAGGGGTAATGGTTATAAACTGAAAGAGGGTAGATTTAGACTAGATATAAGGAAGAAATTCTTCACTGTGAGGGTGGTGAGACACTGGAACAGGTTGCCCAGAGAAGTTGTGGATGCCCCCTCCCTGGAAGTATTCAAAGCCAGGCTGGATGGGGCTTTGGTCAACCTGGTCTAGTGGGAGGGGTCCTTGCCCACGGCAGGGGGGTTGGAACAAGATGATCTCTAAGGTCCCTTCTAACCGGAACCATTCTATGATTCTATGATAATTGAATCTACTTTTAATTTACGATTAAAAGAAAAAGCAAGAATCCAGAGATTTCAATGCCAATCTTACAATTGTTCTCACTGATTTGAAGGAAATGTAGTACTCATACCACTGCTCACTCTACACATTGCTGAGGGTAAAGTTGCTTACAACGTATTTTCGTATGAAAAATTTAGCTCTGAATTGCTATCACTTTTAGCCTGGTCCTCGCCAGAGACAAATACAAATGAATTGATTCCTAGCTCTTTGTCTTCTACAAACATAACAGTATTTAAAGGGAGGGCTACAAGAAAGAAGGAGACATTCTTTAGCAGGGTCTGTGGTGATAGGACAAGGAGAAATGGTTTCAAACTAAAAGAGAGATTTAGCTTGGATATAAGGAAAAAGTTTTTTACAGTGGGAGTGGTGAAGCGCTGAAGCAGGTTGCCCAGAGAGGTGGTGGAAGCCCCGTCCCAGGAGACATTCAAGATCAGGCTGGATGGGGCTCTGAGCAACCTGATCTAGCTGTAGATGTCCCTGTACATTGCAGGGGAGTTGGACTAGATGGCCTTTAAAGGTCCCTTCCAACTCTAAGGATTCTATGATTCTATAAAGTCTCATGTAGCCAACAGTATTTTCATCCCAAGTGTGTTCAGTGGTTCATGAGCTGCTTGTGCTTCCATTTTTGGCCCCAGCCAAGTTTCCTCTTCCTGTTAAAGACTGAAAATTTTCAGTTGGATTGCTGTAACATTATGTATACAAAACAGTGCAAAATAACTAGGAAACAAACCTTAGCTTTTTTTGTGCAAGAATGTCTACACTTGGACACTGGAATCTGGAAAAATCCCAGAAGAGTGGCTGAAGTAAATTTCTATGCTTCTATGGAAGATGAATAACACATTCTGCTTGACCAGAAAGCTAGAACGCTTTTAGAAAGCCCAGCAGCCCTCTCCAATGGTAACAGTTTGTCTCTTTGTGGAAAGACAACATTTCTGGTATGCCTCCTCCTCTCTGAGCTGTCTGTAAGCACATTTTTCTTCTTGGATGTCTTTGTGTTGTAAACGACGGTGGAGCAGTTTTCACTTGCCCTTGCAGGTGAAGACCAGATTTACTATCTCCAGTTCTCTCCCTGCACCCAGTATGGGGGCTAACAGCACCAGCTGAGGATTTCCCCAGGCTAAAAAAATGTAATTACCATTTACAGGAGAAAACCAAAGAGCTGAGAAGGAGGACTGAGAACTAGTCCCTGCTCTTCATAGCTGCTATCTGTTCTTCAGCTTTAAATAGGAGAAGGGATGAGTTCTCCTTCCTGTTTTGATGTAGTCATTTCTGGCAGTGGCTTTCAAAATCAGATATTTCAAAGACAAAGTTTCCAACATTGGAAAGCCACAAAAGAGAAGTTAACTTATGTAGACTTCTTACAACAAACCCAAGACTGAAAAGCTGAGGTGGCATGCAAGAACATGTAGCAATTCTTATCTATATACATGGGGCTGAATTCAGAGCAGCTGATGCAACACCACAGAGACTGGTATGCCTTGGGGAATGTGGATATTTGTGATATTCTGGGAGTTTTCTCAGATAGATTTATATCACATTAGCTCCATTTTCATTTTGTTTTGCTTTCTCTTCCATAGCAGTCACCAGCCACTGGAAGCGCAGGAATGAGGCTAATAAAATTGCACACTGCAGGAAGTTTTCTTGGCATGTACATGGATAGACAATAGTTAGCTGCTTGAGCTCACCTTCACTTTCTTCTTCTTCAGTGCAATCACACACATTTATTTATGCACCTGATGTTAGAATTTCATGCTGTTATCTCTGTACACACAGCATGTGTATATTTAACCACAGATAACATCACATACAGAAAACTATCACTACATCAGAAAACTCTATGGTATCTTCTAGTGGGTCCAACCACACTGTTAAAACCTTTAATTCTTGACCTGCCAGAGTACCTTACAGCTCTTTCTGTCTTGCAGAAAACTTGAGCTTTTTCTTGTTTTGACCACAGTGGAGAATGGGAAACTCAATATCAGTTATCTAACCTTTTGTTTTTCCCTCTTGTAAAGCCATTTATTTTTTACTCCTGACCAATGTTTTTGATCAAGAAAAAAGCCTTTTGCATGACTTGGCCAAAAACTCAGAAAAGGATACTTTTATTTTTCTATTCCTGTTTTTATTTTCTTTTTTTCTTTTTTTTCTTTTGACAAATAAAAATTTCTACATGGACATGGCTATGTAGACATCCAAGCACCATTGAGAACATTTTAGTCTGACCGACCCCATTTTAGAAAGGAGGTAACAAGCAGAAAGGTGCAATGTTGTCTCCCTTTTGACATGCAGCTTCTGGCCTCCTAAGTCTCATATCTTACAGGATCAGATCTTAGGTTTGAGAAACAAGGAGTGAGAGCCCAAATAGAGACAGTAGAGGCAGTAGCTAGCTTCTCCTTTCTGCTGAATGTAGACGTGCTATGTGCCTATGTGTGGGTATAAATCACGGCTTGAAGTTGTACTCATTTTCATCATTGCAGCTGGGAATCTTTGGAGGGTGTCCCCTCTCCCCTGGCCACATGCTTGTACAATCAGAGGGCCACCCCACACCTGGCAGCATGACACGGGGGCTCCCATGGGGCTCTGCCGCACTGCAGAGTCTGGAAACACTCAGTCTCTGGCATAAACACGGGTCCTGCGCTAGGGCAAGCCACAATATTTAAGTTCTTTTCCAAGTCCCCAGGTGGATAACAGCAGGGCTCTATTTCTGCAGATGAAGTTGAAAGTCTTCAGTAAGATTATGTCACAGGAGTGATAAGGCCAAAACTGGCACTTAAGATAGGAAATACTTCAGAGATAGCTAAAAATTGGAGTACTGACCTTTGGGCCTGAGTTTCAAGCTCTTGTTTCATCCCACTTACCCAGGACTGAAATAGAAACAGCTAGAGGGAAAGAGGAAGAGCCAAAGCCCAAAATTCAGCAATTAGCAACATGGAGCCTGCAGCTCAGCTTGCAGGCAGCTGTTCTGTGAAGCATGGCCAAAGAAAGTAGAGAACTGAAGAAAGAATTCATTTTTGTTGGTAAACGTTAGTCAGCTTGTGATGAATAATAACTTCTTTTTGTGTATGATTTAAAAGCCACACTCATCTGCAATGTTATCAGAGGGCATGCCCAAATATGCAAATATTAGTAGCTAGAAGAGCACGAAAAGCAAAGCCAGACATGACAAGGAGAGAATATTTTTAATATTCCTCCTTCAAGGACTTTTAGAGACTTAAAAAAAGGTATGAAAAGTTCAGTTTTCTGAAGCTTTTTCTCCCAAAATTTTGGAAGTTCATTCATGGAATTACAAAGAAACTTTTAATTCCTGCTTTAAATATATGTCTCTCTGTAACCTGAATTCAGATGCTGTGACTGTCTGAGCTCACTGTGCAAACACATTCCATTTCCCTCATTGCCCTTGCATCATTTCCCATTTTTACACTGTTACTATGCTTCATAACTAGGATCCTGTACTTTTCACTTGCAAAACACAGAGAGAGCAAAAGATGCCATAGATTCTTTAGGCTGAAACTACCTGTAAAATTTATGTATTTACATTAATAGAAAGCAGAGGACTTGAGTGATGCATTTGCAGTTTTACGTACAGCATAAACCATTTACTTGTCCTCTGTTTGTGACAGTTTGCAGTTTAAGCAAATTATTTGCTGACACAAAACATAACTGGAACTGTAGTTTCAGAAGCTTTATTGTACTCTTTTATCTGTTCTCTTTTCCTCCTTGATCTCTCCTCAAGAAACACTTTGAAAAGCAAAGCTGGTATTTTTATGAGCTACAAGCTGGGTAGTATCATGAAGACCACATTCTAATTGAGCAAAAATGGCTTCTCTTTAAAAGCAAGGATTTTCAGAGTTCTTTCAGGATCAGCTAGTTTTTTTTTT
>WBMW01000674.1:145620-170782 GCA_013396635.1 Penelope pileata | reverse complement strand
TTTTTTTTTTTAAGCCCTATGCACAGAGTGATTTCCCAGCACCTGCTTCACACTCTTCCATCCTTCCATGTCGCACCTTGGTCTCCCTCCTCCCTAGTAGCATGCTGTTTCCTTCATGGGAAGCTCTTGGGAAGCTCTTAGAGCTGTAAAAGGCACCTTCTAATTTAGGCCCTTCCAGTAAACCAAATGATTAATTCCAAAGTCAGTAGCAGAATGGTTTGATTAGAGTTGTCCTGACACAGAGACACTCTGCCTTATGCGGAGTATCAATTATTTCACTGCACGTGATGTGATTTTGGCTCCTGCTGGAAACAATCTTGATGTGACAGAGAAAACTGATTCTTCAGAGAGTGGAGAGGGACACCCCAGCATCATGGCCTCCTGCAGCTTCTCGCCTTCTGGAGAAGCAAAGTCAGACAGGGCTGTTGCCAGAGGCACAGGTGTGTCCCTCCCCTCCTTGCTCAGTACTGATCTCACGGATAGGTGGGAGGAGATGAAAGCCCTTGGACAATGGGCAGGTCCTCGATCTCCTTCCATCTGCATTGTTGAGCCTGGAAAAGAGCAGAGGCAGGTTCTGAGCATTACATGTCAGCACAATGGCCAGATCTAACGTCTAGGGGTGAGATGACAGAATTAGAAAACAGGATTTGCTCAAATCCAGAATGATTCACTACTCAGAAATAAGTGGAGAAATGACTCAGAAGCTTGCCTGCTCAGTGGGAATTTATATCGCATGACCAGTGCACTTGGCTCTGCGATGAGGATGTTGCTGGAATGTGTAAGTCTCTAGGACCAACTGCCAAGGTCAAATCAGTGGGACTTCACTAGTTCCCTCCCTCTTCCCTCTTTCTACCCTGGCTTCTGGCATTGCACCACCTCCTTCCATCCCAGAAGGGTGAAAGAAAACTTCAGAGTCCCAAAGCCTCCAATACTCCTTAGTAACTGACATGAGCAAGTGGTACAAAAAACTCCACTGTATATGACAATTATAGCCCTTACTCCCCATCTACTGAAACGAAAGTTCAGGGAAGGAGTATCTTTCCAGTACTTCCCCCTTCTCTCTCCTTCCCCTGCCTCTGATATTGCTGCCTACCAATGTCTCCTGGCAAAACTGGAGGTGTGTCAGCACCAGAAGCCACTTTCAGGCAGCTCCACTTCTGTTGCTGGAGAGGACAAATGTCTGACTTGTAGGAAAACAAGTGTGCTTCCATGTCTGCATTCTGATCCTCCATCCCCTGCTGTTCAGCCTTATTCTGGTTGCACCCAGCAGCAATGACACTTTTCCAGCTCTGTCCTATAGCCACCCCTAGTACACCTTGCAGACCAGTTTTTAGGCTGTAGCTTTCAGGTAGGGTCCTGCTTAGAGTGGGGTGTGGAACTGGTGGTCTCCTGTTGTCTCCTGAATTGTTCCCTGATTGTATGACTGACTTCACTTCTGTCTGGAAAGGTAAGTGCAGTCATGTCATACAAAAAGTCATTTTGTCAGGGAGTTTATCATCTGATCTCTCTAACACTGTTTGTAGTGCAAATGTGTCAAACCTGGGTCATACAATTATGATAAATAATATTTCACCATTCTTTTCCACCATCCTTTTCTGTCTGTAATCATTGTGTGTCTTGTCTTCTACTTAGATGAATTCAGATTATAAGTGCTTTGAGACAGGTGCTGTCATGTTCAATGCTGATGAGATAGTGCGATTAGGTGAACATTCACTGGATCACTGTTTTTTAACCTAATTTGGTGATAAAACAGTGAAGATTTGCACTTGTGCCCTGAATATCTGCATTTGGGAGCTGTACTCATTCTGAAACTTGCCTTCAGCCAGACAAGGAACAGCTGTCCTGCTTAAAGTGAAGGAGGGGAATACGGGAGAGCATCATAACTTCTAGGGGAGCAGAATCTTCTGTGGTCTGTGGAAAAAGACCCAGCTTCTGTGTCTCTCTTGGTGAAAATACAGTGCCTGGCTGCTCTTGTAGCATTTACAGTGAATGTCATGAGAATAAGCTGTTCCTGTGACATTCTTGGCTTGGCCATCTGGTAGGAAAAACAGGGGAATGAGGCAAGAAAGGGAAATGGCAAGAGGACTGAGTGTGCAGGCATGTGCGTGTGTGTACACACGTCAGGTAGGAGGAGGGAGTGGAAAAACCAAGAGGGTATAAGAAGTGGGAGAGAAATAAGCACAGAAAAATAACCTAAAGAGGAAGCAAATTGTATCCCCGTAAAAGAGAAACAAAAAGCAATGCACTTGCCAGATACAGAAGGAAAAACACAGAAAGAAAAAAAATAAAGAAAGAGAAAAAGAAAGAAAGAAAGAAAGACAAAGAGAGAAAGATTAAGAAAGAAAATCAGAAATTGTTGGGTTATTCCCTCAGTTTTGTCAGCAATTGAATTTAGCCTTTTGCCAATCACTTGTGCTGTCATCTGAATTTAGTGACATGCATACTACTGAACTCCCACAAAGATACTTTGCAGCAAAGATTCCCTGTGCTGTATGAAGCAGGATTTAGCAGCCTGAGGGAGACGCAACATTAATTTTGATTTTTCTTATTACACGTTTATCTAGGGTTTCCAAGTATTTTTTGAATTTCATAAATAATGTAGATACTAGTTCTTTTATTATTATGATCAACTATAGAGGCTATCTGAGATAGCAGGCAAAGAAAACCTGTTTACTTCTTTCTCTCTACTGCTCTCTCTGTTTCACTTTCTGTCCCATTTCACTACAGGGAAGGTTTTATACTTAATGGCTTGACGTCTCACTACCAGACTTTGGACAATGGTGTTTTAGACAACTTAGTTTTCGTTTAGAAAGAAGTATGCCTATTATGCTATAATCCAGTGTGTGGTACATGAAACATATGGACAGGGGGCTAGTGAGGCTCACAGCAAGAAAGAAAATGTAATTAAGCAGTAAATAAAACTTAGTCAATCACATATATGCCAACCTGGCAGGAACATCCAGTGGGGCAGTGTGGATGGCCAAGGACGTAAGTGGTATCTGACCTGAGAAATGCAATTACTAGTGATATACTGTGCAAACTTCAGGAGCACGCAAGGAAGCATTTCTGGAAATCATAGTAGATCTTCTGTTCATTGTTTGGCATCACATATTTGACTGCAAAACAAAGCTGAGAGAGGAAAGTGTATAATGATTTTGGGTCCAGTTAAGAATTTTAACAGACTATAAAGATATATTTCATGGTGCTGACATGAAGATGCTGACGAGGAGATCACGAGATTACTGGCAAGCTAGTAAAAAAATGAATTAATATACACTGCCAAGTAGATCAGAAGCCCTGTAAGTGTCAAGAAAACTTACGAGAAAGCTGATATTTTGTATCAGAAGCTCATATTTGCATTAAATATTTGAACAGAAGATTTGAAAGGAAACACATTCCTCTTAACAAAGTCCAAATTTAAATTTGCAGTCTGGTTTGTGACGAGACCATGCTACATGGTAATGCCATGGTAATCCAGACTATGACACCCCCAAAGCAGTCTGAATCTGGGGAAAACTCAGTTCCTCACAAACAAGCACCTAGTTGCTTCTGAGGAAATCTGGACAGCCTGAGGGAAACTAAAACTCTGAGGGAATATCTAGACAAAAAAAATATATGCAAGATCCAGGAATACTGTGAGACAGATATATCATGCTGTATTGGAACCTCTCTGCTTCTGTTATGTTCTGCTCCTGAAACATTACATGATGGCACCATAGAGACTCAGGAATACCAATTTCAAGAAGAAACTAAACCAAATGAAAATCTAAAGCACCACAAAGCTGTGAAGCAGCAGGAGCAATCAAATCATGCCTCTGAAGAAAAGTTGGTTGCAATACTCTGGCAAACGTAACTTTGTCATTAGGGTCCTGACCAACACAGAAAAGAGTAAGTTTGGAGAAAAAGTAGCTGCTTACTGCTGACTTTTCAACATGGAAAAGATCTGTCATTTGACAGATGTGCAAAGGTACAGACGCATCACAAGCAGCTGGAAAGCACTATGTAGAGGCCATTGACCGAACATCACCCAGGAAAAGTACTCCTTGTGATAGACAAACTGAAGAGAGCATATTTCTCAGATGCATCCTAAGTTGTGCCATAGTTTGGGAAATCAAACAACATTGCACTTGAATTTTTGTGCTTATGGTGAAAGGCTCTAGGTTGAGCCAAAAGNGCGGGTGACGGAGCACTGGAACAGGCTGCCCAGGGAGGTTGTGGAGTCTCCTTCCCTGGAGATATTCAAGACCCGCCTGGACGCCTACCTGTGCAACCTGCAGTAGGGAACCTGCTCTGGCAGGGGGGTTGGACTCGATGATCTCTTGAGGTCCCTTCCAACCCCTGCAATTCTGTGATTCTGTGGTTCTGTGAGCCTTTCACAATACTTAAGTACCACTGCAGCAGAATCCAAACAGGAACATTTTCTGTGGTGTTGTCATGCCCAGAAATGTTGAAGAACAACAGCAGTATTTTTCTTAAGAAACAAATACAAAATAGGTATTTGCTTGGAATCCAGAAGAGTAACCTCCTACTACTGTGAAATAGAAGAGCTTTCTCAGAAAATAACTGAATCCATCTTTTTGCATAAAACTTAGTAATACATTAAATGAAAACCATGACCCTAATCACACACTTCCTTTTATTCTGAAACAAGGAATCAGCAAAGACCATTACATTTAAATTACCAGTGTAGTTTTTCTTAATGCATCATTTCTTCCCAGGGCTTCCACAAAGCTATGGAAAAAAAGAGTCAAAAGAAAAAAGAGCCAAGAGGATGCTGGTAAAGACCAGAAGAAGCAGCATTGTTGCTCTGTGCAGAAATGTGTCAGAAAATGAAGGCTCTGCTTCCTGCACCCTGTCATCACAAATAGTAAATACAAATAGTTAAGACAACAGCTACAACAAATGAGACAAGAAACGGAGGCTGCTGGGCAAAATGTTACCCATCAAATACTCATGTGAAATAATGGCAAAAGAGGGACCTGCAATATAGGTCAGATAAGTTGTAAGTTATAAACCCGAGATAGCAGTAAAGCTGTAACTGAAGATAACTTCAAAGCAAAGGCAGGCTAAAAGAATGAAAGCCTTTTTTATAATTAAAGAACTCTCTCGAAATTGAGAAAGACAAATCAGACTAGCAAGCTCCTTTTCCCTTCCAGCAGCTAGAGGGGAGTGGAGTTTCAATTTTATAAATTGCTAACTAATCTGGAGCTAATATAAACTTCTAATCTCTTTCTTATGGCTCAGGTCTAACATCCTCCTCATTTCTGCGTTTAAAAATGTGATTCAAAATATTTAGGATGTTAAAGTTTCAAGTTTCCTGGGGAAATGAAGAAATAACTGTGGTTTCTGAGGAATATTTTAAAATGATTTTCTACTTAATAAGATGTTCTCAGAGCTAAAAAATAAAAAAATAAAAAAGGAGAAAAAAAAAGATTACTAGGCAGAGTTAAGATGCGGCCAAAATAACAAAATGATAATTGACAATATGGTATGTCACCAGTGTTGCAGTCTTTCCAAATAACAGAAAATCCCCAGATGCATATAATCAGGCCACTAAAACAACCTTAACTCTGCCCTATATTCCCATGGTGCAATAGCCATATGATTATGATTAAAGTTTCTCAGTGTCTGCAATCCCAGAGCAGAATAAATTATTTTTCATTTATAGATGTTTTATTTTCAATTTTCTTATGCTAACCTCTGTTACCTTTGCTGCAATGAGTAGAATTTTGAAAAGAAAGATTTAAGATGACATGGCACTAGGTGCCAAGATTTGCATAGCTGAAAATTCATCTGCATATTGCTATTTCCATCAGTGAAGATAACAAAGATGTCTCTTTTGAAAGAAGTTTCCAATCCCATTGCTCTTAATGGGACTGAGGGCAGTTGTCCCCTGTTGTGCTGTGACAGCACCTTGCTTTGTTTCCAGCACACACAAAGTCAACAACATAATGCTCTTGGTGAGTTAGGCTGCCCCTGTGAACATGCTCCTAATCTGCAGGGTGAGTTGGCCCATACTGATCTCCTGGGCTATTCTGCTACCAGTATCGATGAGAGCTAATCTAAATCTTGGCTTTTTGATGGTGCATTGCTTCTGTTTAATACATGTTTTTTATCTACACTGTCAGAAGCCTGGAGTCCTTGGGAGGACAACGTCCTGTTCTGTGAGGAACACAAAGAGGGATTTTCTTCTAGCCCAGGTAATGGGTCTCTTGTTTTTTGAATAGAAATATTGTAGTTCAACTTTCTCTTTGAAATTCCACTTATAATGGCAAGGTGACCATGCATTTTTTTTATCTCCTGTTTTGATTCATTATGATGATAGTGAAAGACAAAGCAAGTGATTACAGATAGCCATCCCTGTAGAGCTCTTTGCCATTTCTCTACAAGAAAAGCTCCAGCTGGCTTTTGTTTCCAAGTTTCTGAACCACTCGTTCTTGCTCCTTCCCACCCTCTACTTTTGAGACTCACTATATTATGAATTTTATTTCTCTTTGTTTCTCTTTCCTGGCAAATGTTCTCTTTGCAGCTAAGTCCTGCTTTTCTGTTCCCAGATACAATTTTTTCCTTCAGGTTGCTAGGCAATATTAGTTTTTTCTTCTTTTACTGCTCATGTGACTTATGCTCACCATCTCTTTCCAGCATTACCCCACACTTTTTATTCATTACCACCTCTCCTTACACACACACAGCTGAGCAAAACTACACAAGTGAACACCAAAAGGAGCTTAAATGAGGAGTCTTTGCTACGCTTTGCTCTAAGAAGTCAAAATTTATTGCAGAATTCATACTTTAAGAAATGAGATTGCACATTTCCCCTGAAGAATACTTTTTAATAAAAGCCTAATTTAATGTGAACAATTCTAGTGAAGTGAGAAAGACCTTAGCTGTAATTATTCTATTGTCATGTCTAATAAACATAGCATAAAAGGCCACTGAGGTTAAGCTATACTTCACTATGTTTATTTAAAACACCATCACAGAGTTCCTCTGGGATCTAATTTATTAAACTGCCTTCAGCAAACAGTGGCATGAATAAGAAATCAACTCCTTTCATCAGAAAAGGAGGGGTTAAACTACTGGCGTTTTATATCAGAGAATTCAAGTAATACATTACAGACATGCTGTCCCAGGTGACAATATGGAAATTACCTTCCCAGGAGCAGTGAAATATCTTTTTGTCTACAAAATTTTCCCCCAACTTTTTCTTCCATTGAAGAGAAGAGAAGAGAAGAGAAGAGAAGAGAAGAGAAGAGAAGAGAAGAGAAGAGAAGAGAAGAGAAGAGAAGAGAAGAGAAGAGAAGAGAAGAGAAGAGAAGAGGAGAAAAGAGGAGAAAAGAGGAGAAAAGAGGAGAAAAGAGGAGAAAAGAAAGGAAAAGAAAATATTCCTAAAATACGTCTTACATAAAAACACCAGTGTAAATTCTCAGTCAATGTAGATCAAAGTGGTCCTGCTGAAAGCAGTGCAAATTTATGGCAGCCGAATCTTATAAAAGCCTTAACAATCAAATTGGATGGGCTTTTCTTGTACCAATAAATCACACCCCTAGTAACTGCAGCTTGTTTTTTCAAAAAACCTCATTTGGTTTTGATATATGAACATTCTTTCCTTTGTTATGATAGAGTAAGATTGTTTTTTTCTTTTTTTGTACAGAATGGCTAAAAGAGAGGCATTTTTTCTGCTGAATATGGGAGAAGAGTTTCATAGTCAAAGCAGAAAGGAAGAGAGAATGTAAAGAGTGGAAATTTCTGACTAAATACTGTAGTGTTCCTCTTTTGTAATTTGATGTGACTGGCAAAGGCTGATGATAAGGTGGACTTAAAAGAGAAATACAAAGGAACCACCATACTATTTTTAAGTATCCTGCAAACTGCTCTGTTAATTTGGCCCTAATGCCCATCACTGCCTGAACTCTTCAAAGCATGCACAAGAACTACTCAGACATCTAATTTTTATCACTTTCATCACTTCTATTTCAAGTTTTGTTTAGAAATGTTATCAAGTTCCTTGTTCAAACTCTGTATAACACTTTTTCTCTTACAGTCCACTCAAGGGCTGAACTGCAATAGTCTTCTTCCTTATAGAATTGTCTTTAGTTAGGAGTTGGCCTCATGTTCATCCTCATGTCAGTTCACTGCTGTGGATCCAATATCAGATATACTTCTCAGGATTCAATTTTTTCTATATGATTCTGGTGGGGATCTTTTTCTTGGTTTGTCAATACTTAACCACACTCAGCCAGTCTCTGTCATGCCTGGGGTTAAAGATTGTTCTCTGCATGTGAGTCTACACATTTCACTAAGTCTGCATGCTGATATTTTGTGGATTGCAACTGCTGCTTTGTTCTTCCAATGAATGGAAACTACTCGGAAAACAAAACAAGCCAAAACAAATCAAAACAGAACAATCTTTCTTTTTTACAGTAGTAAACTTGTACCTGAAATCTCTACAGGAGAAACCTTGGAAATGTATCGATCAAGTCTGTATGAACTGTGAAACTCTTCATAGTTTTAGATTTGCCCCAACTTGGAGGACATGGGCATTTGTTATAGATATATCGATCTTGCAATAGACAGCAGTAGACATTATTTGATTCTAAGAATCTGTGAGGGCTGGTATATGATGACGAGCCTTTTTTCCCCATGCTCTATTTCATACAGAACTATATATGTTCTTATCCAGGTGAATTTAATTTCTAAAGAGCAGTAGAACAGTAGCTCTCTGGGTCTGCATACGACAGTGGTTCCTGCTGAGTTCCTGAAGGTGAAGCAAAGCCCTCTGATCTGTCAGACCATGCCTCCCATATTCCAGACTGCAGAGCTGTTTCTTCAGAGAAATACAAAAATTCAATGTTTGATTGTAAAAGTAAAGCTAAGCCAACATCTTTAAAAGTGAAACAAAGGATCTGTAGGACCATATGAGCATAAATATGTAGCAAATTCAGAACAGGTAGAAATAGCTCAGTGATTCTGTAAGCATTACTTTTATAGTAAAAACTTCAGCCCCATGGTTAGTTCTGGGAACATTCTAGCTCCCATGGCCTAATGCAGCATCTGGGTGACTAAAGCGTTGTTGTCAGCAGGGCTCACTTGTTGATGATCTGGATTAGCACCAGGTTAGGTCACATTCGGAGCTGAGTTGGTTTGTGTCTAGTCATCTCTGGTGCCTTTAGACTTTGCTTCCTTGCACATACAGATCCAGAGCTAGCAAGGGCAGAAAAAGCTCTTGCCTGCTTTCAGCTGCCAGCACAGATATAGCAGCATAACTCTACGTGACAGATGTGCGGCCTCCCGTGTGGCTTGTTTTGGGGACACAAAGAGGCCAAGATGAAAAGCTTTTACCCATACGAAGCAAAAGCAAAGGCTGCAGCAGAAATTCTTGTCCTTCATTTCCTAATCTCATGTAACCTCAGTGCCATGATGGACTTGGTTACTCCTGTTCGGCTGATGCCAGGGCTGGAGAGAGTAAGCAACATTAAGGAGAACACGTTTTCTTTTTTTTTTTATCATGATGCTTAAAACTGGAACATAGAGTGACAGAGGTAAAAAGTGGTTTCAGAGTGATAAAGTATTGCCTTGTCACTATGTTTAGCAGAGGAAGGACGTTAGAGACACTAGCAAGGTCAGCATGAGGAGATTACCTGAGAAAGGTTGAGTGCTTGCATCCCTCAGAGGAATTTGTTCTTTCCCTCTACAAAAGACTCTTCTGTCAAATGATACCTCTATACTTATTTTCTTGGAGGGATCATGGGTTTCTCCAAGAACAGATAGGCTCATAAAAGAGCAGCCATTTTACTGACAGAGAGAAAAGCAGTCAACCCTGCAGAGAGCGAACAGGTTGAACTGGCCCAGGCTCTGGGAGATGAGATGGAGTAGCTGGGTCAGAGTCTCAGAACAAAAGATTGTGAACTTGAACTTCACCATCACGCCCTGCATTTCTACGTCAGCTATCATTTGTGATTTTAAGTGCAGTTTTCAGTGTAATTCCCTGACTTGTGGCATTGTACTTCCCCATTTCTGCTCTGTTATTTTCCAGATACTGAATTTAGAGCCCAAATTTGATTTTCACATAACCTGATATCATTTGCGTGAGGATTACAAATGCCCTGTCTTTGCAGTTCATCTGTTTGTGCAGAAGTAACCTTGACTCGTCCTGTGTACAACTGAGCTGAAGCATCAGGCCTTGACATTATTATTGATGGAATGAAGAGTTAAGGTTACGGAGCCTGGCTTTGCTGGGTATTTCTCTGCCTTCATTGATCTGGGCTGCAGACTTTGACAGAGTTTGCATAAGCACATTTCTTCCCTCTACCTCAGTTTTCCAAAACAGAACTTTAAAAGTAAATATCTTAAGGTAAACATGGGCTGACAACCAGACAGTAAGTCATCGCAATATGCTTAAGGCAGGCAACATTACATGCCTCTTATCCCTTCCACTTTACTGGATCGTTTCTATGGGAGGTGTGTTTATAACCCTGTACCATCAGAAGTATTTCCAGCTCTGAAAATGGAAATAGCACACCCATAGCTATGCTATAGAGCTCTGGAGCATACTGCAGACCCTTCTAACTATCGAAAAGCTGTGTCCAAAGGGGAGAGGTAAAACGGACTGGTTGTTATGGTGGTACCCAGAAGATTTGCTTGAACCTTGTCTTTGTCTACGTTTAGGGTAGACCTAGGAAAGGACGCAGCACTATGGTTTTAGGACTCAGTTCGTTTTGCTGCCTTTCTAGAATGAATGGGGAGAAATGGTGCATTTGCATGACATTTTGCAGGGCTATTCAGAGATACTGTGGTAGGAACAGAAAGAAGAAACTATGTGTTAAGTGTTTTCACCAGAGCTATCTCATCTGCTATTTCTGTGAAGTGTGTCTGCATTGCTTCCAGAAAGAGGTAGATGGCCTGCAGAGTACAGAATTGCTTTTGCTACTTTTGCCACCTGAGGAGGAGGTGTATGCCATGCAATAGCCTACTGCTTAAAGCTCTCTGGCCTCATACTGACAGGAATGGTCATGTCCTGAGGGGAAGGGAGAGCACAACCTGACCTTGTCAGCTCTTGTTGATCTATCTAGTTTCCTAAAATCAAAATGTGTCCAGCATGAGCTCACTCCCTTCTTGAAGGGTATGTGGTTTGCAGCAAAAGCCTCTTCCAAAAGGAATTATTAAAAAGAAACAGGCCTCAAGAAATTTTGATCTAGCTTTAAATTCAGCACAGCTTAAAACTCTATAAACAAAACATCTCAATGGCTTTCTGCTAATCTCTGTTGTTAAGACACCTCAATTTCAAAACCTGATGAGTTAGAAGCCAGATAGAATGGAGTTTCCTTTACAAAGCCAGCTCTTGATGTGCATGGCTGCGGGATCAGACCTGTGTCTGAAGGGGGGTGGCCACTGAAGAGAGGAGCTGCCCACTAAGCTGCAGGGCAAGGGACTCAATGGAGAACAGCACTGCCACGGAGCAGAGCTAAAATGGCTGGGAACAGTCCAGACCTTGATTTAAAATACACAATGCTCCCTTGAGCCAGGGACTTTCCAGACAACTTTCAAACTGGAGGGAGGTGTGTCTGGAATCCCTGTTTGTGGAACTCGCTCCCTTTGTCTCCTCTTCATCTGAATCTCCTATTTCTTGCAAGACGTTTTACAGAAGTGGAACTCACCATAAAATCCCATGGCTACTTAGGAATTATCACTGCCCCAATGGTTTATATCTTTTGGCTTGAAGCATGAATAAATTACATGTGGCTCTAAGCATGGATTTATGTAAGGAGGAAAGGATCCTTTTCACAGGCTATATCCCTGTATGTATGTTTAGCCATAAAGTACTCCGAGAAGAGAGGCACTCCCTATATTGGCAGCAACACGTGCTTTCCCTTATGATGTCCTGTGTTATCTACAGTTGACTGGCAGCTCTGCCTAAGTATGGAATAAAACATAGCCTGGAAGAGTGAAGGACTTAAAAATGATGGGCTTAACATCGCACTTGAGAAGAATTTAGAATGCAACTGACACAACAGGAAAGTTTCAGCTCTCTAGGAGTTCTATCAGTTTGGCTGCCATGCCCTCTGGCAGTGGCTACCTTGGCCACAGGTAGGGTGGGAGAAATGGTAGGCAACATATTCACAGAGTTTAACTTTTGAGTTGAGTGTTATGATGTCAAACATATTTACTTCTGCTGGATCAAAATGCTTCATTAACAGTTGTCTTTTTGGAGAAGCATCTCAAATGCATCTTGGTGAAAAATATCCACTCAAAACCAGCTATCACAGCCTCCTTCAAACCTTTCTGAAATCTAAACACTCAGCAACAGAGTCAAGTTATTTCTTTACAATGTTGGCACACTGAGGATCAGAAGCATTTCTTTGCCGTTCTGAGCCATTCTCAACTCATTCCCAACTCATTGCTATCCAGACAAATTGATCTGGTGAGCCAATGGGAGAATTTAGAGTACCCAAGCTGCCTTGCATTAGGTATAATTGCACTGAGAACTTCGTTAGAAGCAAATTCTCCTGAAAGAGCTGATGAAGTATGTGCATCATTGTGCAAAATGTCCTCCCATTGAACAGAAGGATACTTTAAAATACCTCCAAAGCAAGAGGCAATAGGCTGCAAGCCAGAGCGCCTGGGAGACAGGTTTATATAGTGTATTCCTGATTAGCTTCTAGAGTCTGGAATGTAAAAAAACAATCCAGAAGAATAATACCATTCTGAACTTACTAAGTGATTGAAAGATGAAGATATAGTGTCAGAACTTTGTGTTGACACATCTAGTTTAACTTAAGTTTTGATATCTCAGATACCATGCAGCAGGATAGCTGGGGTGTCCATCTCCATGTAAACACTCTGGGTCTCCAGCAGCCTGGGCAGCTCAAAATGTGTTAGCAACATGGGAATGAGTACCTGGGTGCAGCTGGTATGGGTCTGGCTTCATGCTGCTGCCAGATTTCCTATCACAGTGGCATGGCCTAATTCTGGCTACAGACTCCCACAGCTCCATCCAACAACTTTTTAAAATAGGAGTCTGATCTACTAAACTTTCATAAATTCTTTTTATTTCCTGGACCATTACAGCAAAGGTGGTTTTATTTTGTTCTTGCATGCTGTCATTCAGCACTTTACTTTTCCTCATACAGTTCTTCTTTAAGATCATTTTTTCTTTAGTTATCCCTTCTTTTCCCTCTCACCCTCACATTTTTTGTTTCTGTTCTGCATTTTCAGTTGGCAGCTTAAGATAGTGTCTCTTCTTTTTCACCAGGTCTAATACTGAAACTAAATCAGGAAAAAGAAGGATGAACTGCTACTCTGAGAAAAAGGAAGGATGCATTCCTTTTGTGCATAAAAAGTGATGTCTAACAGCAGTAGTATAAGTAGTACAAAAACCCCAAAAATGTAGTCTCTTCTCTGTGTTTGTACTATCTCACACAGTGCCATATCCCAGAGGGGACTGAGAACCCCTTTCCATCCTCCAACACTCATGGTGTGCAGTCTCTCTGGGTGTCATCAAGGGAATGAAGGTGAGTTGAGGACTTAGGATGCGCTGTGCATGTGTGTGGCAAACCCACTCCAAAGCCTAAATTGGAAGTGGTTCTTAATAGCAGCCTCAGTATACAAATGTCATCTGTAGTATCTTTGCAACCTCGGGAGTTGGGAATATCAGCTCCAGAGTCCTACCACTGCCTTCAAGATGCTAGTGTGAATCCTGTGTGACCACCAGGCTTCAAATGCATTAGGAAGGGGCTCAGGGAGCAGGGGCAGAGGCAGGTAGGACTGAGAGACTCTAGCAGGGCCCAAGTCACATTCCTCCTGCAGGGAACCCTCTGCCTCGGTGGCCCCAATGACCGTCTGCCTGAGCTGGGCAACCGGCCTGCTAGACCTGCATGGAGGAAGACACAGTGCAAGTGGCAGGCGTGACTTTCCCTGTGGGAACAAAAATGATTCATCACTATCCTGTTTTCAAAACATGTTTCCTGTGCAAGTGTGCCCCCCAGGACTGTTGCAGGGTGGAAACTGTCCTCTCCTGCAGCTTCCCACACTGAGCTCACATGGCCAGCAAAAACCTGTACGACATCTTGTATTGGGGTTTCCAGCAGACCACACAGAGTTTGTTTTATGCTTTTATGCTTTTGACTGCCATGGTTTTAAACCTTTGCATCAAAAAAATTACTACATTTGTCTTCTCATTTCACAAAGTATCTGAAAAATGTAACTCATTTAATCCAAGTATGCAACGTATTTATACTAACATAGAGCTGTTTGTCCAAATGGACTGTACTTTACACAGATTGTCACATTGATCTTAAATGACTTACTGGTGCCTAAAATTTGAGATCAATAGCACCACTGTGAAATATCTACAGATAGCCTGAAACTATACGCCTAATGCTGCTAATTTAATTTCCAGTGTCACCGACTATTTCACTGCAGACCATTTCAGTGTTCACTTACTCTCACTGCACACAATCTTGCTGGCATTTCACAAAGTTACAAATATTTTCTGGGGGAGCAGAGACAAGCAGTTCATATATGTGATTCTGAAGTGAAGAAAATGAGCCTATCTCCTCACACCTAGTCACAATTTTTGACAACATGATGTATCATTAAGAAAGGGGAAATAATGGTGCACCTTGCATAATTTTGCTGACATTTTCAGCACAGTTCTGTAAAGAGAAGCCCAAAGAGAATTGACTCCATACTATCTAAATAAAACAATTACTTCATTGATGATCAATGTATATGCATTTAGGCTACTTCCTTCTCCTATCTTTTTTTTTGAAGTTTGTTCCAATTCTTAATATTTCACCTGAAGTGTCTACTTACTTGATGAGTCTCCCACGTAGCTTAGGAACAGTGAGAAAGGCAGCAATGGAGAGAGTTAATGATGGGGACAACACAGGGGATGTCTGCTATGGTAATTGACCATTGGTTATCCTGCGTGGACTAATGAAGTTGTCTTCTACTGAAGGAAAAAGTGTTGGTGAAAGTTATCAAATTTGTAGCTTGTTTTTTTCCTGAGAGTCTCTATGGGGTCTTTGACTTTCAGCTTAGCAGCCATGATATGCCAGTCTCAATTTTTGATCTTGTTTGGAGCAGGGTGTTCATCACTGGGATGCTTGTAGGATCTCCATAGGAAACTGGGTGCTGCTACTGGTTGCAGGTGTTCGGCTGCTCTTGGGACAAAACAATACCATTTTGTTCATACAAAGAGCATTTCAAATTCTGTCTGCAGACAGCTGTGGTGAGCAGTGAGACAAAAGGTATCACTGGAAAATCCTGTTTTCATATCTGTGATTCAAACTGTTTCTTTCATACAGTGACTTCCTGCATATTATACTCATATAATGTACTAAAACCCACAGCAATTTGGTATTAAAAAGAAGATGTCCTGCAAGTCCTATTGCATGATATGAGCACAGGACTCCAGGAATGTTCTCTGATAAATTGGCCTACATTGATCACTTATTACTTTAGTCTTAAATTTTGCAGCAGAAATGAAAACAGAACTGTCAGATGAAGGGAAAGACAAAGCAAGATGCAAACAGTTTACACATCCTAATGTCTAGTGATTGGATCATCTTAAAGAAGAAATTATATAATTTTCATTGATATGATATTTTCAGCCTAAAAATACAATATATTAATAATAATAATACGGCTTTAAGTTAGACTTCATCCCTCTGCACTCTCAAATTCATCTGAGATACTAGTAGAGATTTTAACTAAGCCACACATTTTCTGCAGCCAGTTATGCACTCAGAGCTACACCGTGTCTGTTCCACCCCTACAGCCTCAGTATCCCATAGTTTTGGCTTCAGTCTACTTACAGATAACATTTACTCACTGCCTCCCTTATTTATGAATTGTTTCCTAAAGTTTGCTGAAATGAATTACACTGGGAATTTGTAAAGGGGGAATAATCTACAGAATAGCTTTCTGGCCAAGGCGTCAAAGACCTTGAGCTGTATTTTTCCCTCTAGCTGCTGACATCTCATGTCACACACAGCAGATGACTTACCACAAGCTTTTGACTTCCAGGAGTACTCACTTGTCTCAAACACGAAATAATGGGCACTACATAAATTCCCATATTTAGGATTTCCACACAATTAAAGATGACACTGTGCACAGCAAAGTGCACTTAATAATCACCCCCTTTGAAAGACCAAACCAGTAAAGGATGAATATGGTCTCTTCATGATTCTCTGCTTTTGAGGAAGAAGTGCAAATGGTACATTTTAAATCTTCTCTCTGAAAACCAAGAGCAACAGCAAAAATGAAATTGTTAATGAAATGATGAGCTGAATGGCCTATAGGACAAAGAAACCTGAAGAAAACAAAGTTAGTTTCTGGTTTTCATAGGTTGAACAGCTGTAGACTAAGAAGCCCAAACCAAGACAAAAAACGTCATGACATTGCTTGTTTACATTTTAATTTTTATTTCTCTATTCTGAATTGTTTTCCAACTAAGGCATTCTAGACCAGCTGGACTATGAATCCACTCCATGTTTGCTGTTTGTCTTAAGGAAGTCCTATATCTGACATATTAGAATGCCTGGAGGTCAAAACCAAAATCAGGGCTGCCCACTGTCATTTGTAAACAAGGGACAGATAGGTAAGGTGCTAACTAGTTGGGTCACAGTAAAAAAAAAAAAACCTACAAGGGAATTCTATACGTGCAATAAGCAGTCTTTGAGCAGGCCACTTATCAAGCCTGTTTACCTGTGGAGATGATTAGAAAATGACAAAAATTTTGAAATTCTTTCAAAAAGAACTTCCACAACTTTCTCACTGAAAATTTTAAATGAAAAAAGATACACTGTGGTGAGGAAGAAGTATTCCCATTGTTCAAGATGAGGATCTTTCTGTAGCCAGCTTCTTTTGTGAGGCTCCAGGTATATCTACTAAGAAAATTCCTACAATATAAAACCTGTAAAAAAGAAGTGTTCTGAATACCTCTGGAAGAGCCAATTTCTCTCTCCATCAATAGTAGGAAGAATCCTGGAAGATTAATTAGTGAGCCTGAGAGCAGGCAATGTGTATTCTCTACTGCTCTGGATTTTAGCTTTTAGGAAGTACTATTACATTGAAATTAAGTATGTTTTAACTCTTTCTCTCACTTTTTTTCCTGTGTGGTCTTAAACTGAGATGCATTGAAGCCAAGACTGTCTATTATGCTATTTCCATGGCACCCAGCAAATGCTGTCCCTTCCAGATCGGCTCATGGTCTTTACCAAAAAGCTGGAAAACTGAGAGCTGTATAAGAGCTGAGGTTTTTCACGTGGAGCAATGCAGTACTGAGGAAATGCAAGGAAAATCCTTTGCATTGATGAGGAGAAGGGCCAAATGGTCATAGGGAAGAAAACTACTTAGGGTGGGACAATCAGGTCAGCAGTTCTGTAACAGGACAATACATACAAACATGTATATGCAGGATTTCTCCTAGACAGGATCTAAGTTTTTGCTGGACAAAAGCTATTCTGCAATATTAAACCCCAGGAAACAACTAAACATACTGCTATACCTTATGGCCATGATGTTCCCTGGGCCATGCTGGTCGTGCATCAGGATCCATTGCTCTTTGCCAAAGGACCACACATTCCAAGTGCTCAATGTGCTGGTTCCAACCTGCTGCTGTTAGCTGTCTCCCTCTCTCTTTTCAGCATTGCCATTGGAGCCTGGAAATGTTGTCCTTGAATGTTGTCTGACATGATTAGCACCTTCTCCCTCTTCCTCCTTGCCTGGCATGCCTGATAGATTTCCAGCTATTCTGTAACTTCCATGATGTTCCAGTCCTTCACTACATTTTCTGGCCTGCTTCATCACTCTCCAGCTGGTTTAGTTTCTTGCTTATCAGAGATTGTTGCTGAATGATTTTTCTGACAGGAGGAAACAATCTCCAACCACTCTAATGCCTATGAATCTGGTTTTCGCAGAACTTGCCCACCTATGGATTTTAATCTCTTTCATACTATTGCTTTTGGCTGACACACTGCTAGCTTCTTCAAAAAAGGGCCTTACAGTGGGATTTATAGTACCAGAATCCACTGTTTTATACTTTGCATCTGTGAGCAATGCCATTTTTATCTTTCTGTCCGTCCATCCAGAGAGACCTATTTTATAAACAGGGAGCACTTTGGAATATTTAAACAAACTTTTGGGATTAGTTAGGAATAAATACGCTGATTTGTGTGGAAAAGAAAAAGATGAGGCCACTGGTGCAGCCTGATGAGCTGTGTAGGCTTAGCTGAATCACAACATGTCCAGAATGCTTTAAGTATCTTTTGTAAATAAATAAGCTTAATGTAACATAACTTAACTTAGAAGTCAGGAGCAAGAAAATCTGCTATCGGTAGAAAGGATGTTGTTGGACACAATTTTTCAAGTAGGATGGCAGAGAGAGAAATATTTTAGTGCCCAGTTCTGTCAAGCTGCAGGAGCCAAGGAGAACTAATCCTGACATAATTACGAAAGCAGAGCAGAGAAGTTAAAAAGAAAGGGTTAGAGCTGAAGCAGAAAGTGGCTTTCTGACTGAGCATGGTGCAATCCATATCTATAACGAATGTCTTACCACCACAAAAGATTCTCACACCAGGATTCAGAAAGAACTGAAAACCTCTTAGGGAAACTTCAGCTGACATCTGGTCCTCTTGTTTGAGGACAGACGAATTATAGTGACAGAGCTGAAATACCGGTCTGCCCAGAAGCTGATTGAGAAATGATAACAGCCAGTGGTTAGCTACTGATTTGGAGAAACTCAGTAACAGTCCAGTCTGTTCAGAAAGCAGATGAAGTGCAGGAATGGTATTTGACATCAATTTAATGAATGTGAGGTTTTTTTTTTGTTTTTTTTTTTTAGAATCATCTGTGCTGGCTGTATCATGTTGTACTTGCAGGAGGAAATAGGAAATTCAATCAGCACCACCGGTATTAGTGGGTATTTGTCCCTACCTTATGAGAAAAGAGACTCTTATTTAATCACAGCCGATATTTTGTGATAAAAATCTGAAAAAAGGCATCAGCCATTTTCAGTTACTTACTAACATGACTAACATTACGCAGACTGTTCTGGAGTGTTTTGCTCGGTTTTGATCAAATGCCTCAGTGAGTATTTAGACAAGCTTCCAGTACTTCCACTGAAAGACTCTTCCATAATATAATTATATGAAAATATTTATTAATAACTTGTGTTTTCAGTTCCTTGTAAAAATATCCCAAAATACCCTCTCAAGCAAACAAGGATTACTTCATTATAAACACAACTTGGTTCAAATACAACTCACGTAATCCTGTACAATTTCCTCATTTTCTCTGCCAGTCTGTTCTTTCATATATAGGTATATTGGCATGAAACTTGATTTATCATGTTGGAAAATAATTGGGTAGTAGATTTACAGGAATTTGTATTGGGATGTATCTTTCTTCATTGCACCACTCTGACACAAATGTGATTTGCTGCCATATATAACAAGATTAAGTGATCTTTGTTCAGCTTCTGTGCCTCAGTTCTTTTTGCGCAATTGAGAAGTCAAGATTTGAAGGAAACATAGCTGACAACGAGAGAACAATACTGGTGTATTTGTGACCATTTTCCAGCAGCAGTATCAAGGAGTACATGAACATAGCGATAATAAGCTTGTAAGGGTGGCGTCACCATGGTAAATTGTCAGAGTAACTCCCCAATAGGGCACGGGACTAAATTTAGAAGACTACGCTGCTGGTGAGTCACTGATCATTGCACAAGACGTTTGGTCTTCTGTTATGAATATATATACACAGTGTTTTGCGTATATGGATATGCAGTTTGGTGGAGACCTAATTATACCATTGTGTTAATTATGACATTTTACACTGCCACAGGTGAGACAGAGTAAACAACAACCTGCAGTGAATCCAGATATAAGATTTTATCCTCCATGACTTCTTTTCTAACTTGCCACCAGCACTACATTCCCCAGGTCTCAATATCCCTCTTCATCAGGTGCCCCACGGGGAGGCACAGGCAGAAAACCTGTGCTGCTGCTCATAAGCACCCATCTCAGGTGTCACTAATAAGGTCCCTGATCATCTCCCAGCACTTGTTTCCAGGCAGATCTCTCATATCCAGGGTCTTCCCACAGTCCCAGGATTTCTTTTCCAGATCAGATCTTCGCTGCTTTCTTTCCACACCCTCCAGCACCCCATTTTCCCGATCTAAACAGTTAATGTGAAGAAGCAAGCACAGGATCAGTCTCCTAATTGGTGGCTCTGTCTCACATCTTTTTATTAATTGGAGAAATCATGACATGTCACATTTCTTTATTCCCAGTGTTATCAAAACTTGCAGGCAGCCCACGCCAGTTACAGCTAGCAACCAGCAGGCTTGAGCTTGCTTATGAGTTCAAAAGTTCAGCTGCAGGCAGTCACCCACTCACTCCCTACACATGCTGTTATCTTTTGCTTGCCAGTGTTCACAATCTGCGTTATCTTCACCTTCTACATGTATATGTAAAAAACTGTTAAATCTTGATAGAAAAGAGTCCCTTTCCCTTTCCTTTTCCCTTTCCTTTTCCCTTTCCCTTTCCCTTTCCCTTTCCTTTTCCCTTTTCCCTTTTCCCTCCCTTTATTTTTAAAATAAAGAATCTCAATGTCACTGATGCACCTATGCCAGCGATAACTATTAGAAGGAATGCTGCTTTAGGGACACATCATATAATAAATCACACATCACAGTTACCTGGTTACTGTTGCAGTGCAATGACTCTGAAAAACACAGCTTTTTTTTTTTTTTCCCTTTTCAACTATACAATAAGCTCTCCTGAAACTAGTTTCAAATTTTCTGCTTTTCAGTTTAGATAAAATCAATAGTAATTTTTGGTACCATTTAAAATTGTGCTTTCCTCTGAAATTTGTCATAGTAGAGCATTGGTCAGAGTTCTCATATGCTAGATTTCCAGTGTATGAGATCATGGCTTACTTTCTCAATGGAAGAGACTTGTGTAGTGCATTGGCTTACTGGGAAAGTCAAAAGAACTGAGCTCAAGTCAGAGAAGGGAAAAATTGGAAAAAGTGGTATACTTTTTGTTGGGATTTTTTTTAAGAGTACCCTTCCTGTAAGTGATTCAGAGGCCATGCTACGCCCTGAAAATGCATAGGCATAGTGCCAAGGTAGCTGTGGGCATGGAGAACACTGCTTACGTTACACGCTAAATGGATGAAAAAAGTTTGCGTATATCTTATATCCAGTCAGAAAAGAGTTGAAATGCAGTTAGTATATTCTCACTACTCCATTGTATTTTACCTTTGGCACTCAAAATGATTGCCAAAATAAATGTGCTTTGACAATAGTTATTTATTCAGAAACTCCTGCCCTAAGTCACTGTTTCAGAAGCTGATTATGTAAAACGATAACACGAGAATAAAGGAGCTAGATTCTTCTTCTAGTTCTGCAAACGTAAATCTGGAATAGCTCTACAGAGGTTTGTGAAGTTATTTCTGATTTACTATGGCTGTGAGACAAATTGGCCCAGGGAGCAAAGCTGTCTGATATTTCCTTCTATTTACTGCTTTACGATTTTGTACTCAGAGAAGCAGACCGCCTCCTGTTACAGGGTGATTCAGCAGCTCCCCAAAACACCATGATGCCGTTACAACCACATGGACAGCTAGGTGCAGTGGGCTGGCAGCTAACAAGCTGCTCTTTCAGTTTCTTTGGACAGTGATTTATATCTGAAAATAAGCATACAGAGAAGTTCTTTGCAATAGAATTGCATCTGGATGATCAAATACCTCCATGCTTTGGAGGCTAAAGTTGAAATTTGTCAGGAAATTTGTCAGAAATCAACTGTTCCAACAGACTTGAATCAAATCTGTTACCATCTTGAAAAAGGAAGAAAACAAGAACTGGAGATCACCAGACATATCACAGAATTAAGAGAGCTCTGCAGATAATGAAAGGTCCAGTTCCAGTGAAGGTCTGGGATGATGAGTCTCAGACTTTGTTGCAGACTACAGCAAAGATCTCTAGAGCTGAAATCATCATCCTGATCAAAGTAGACAGCATCCTTTGTCTTAATGCTGCTATGACTCACATTGTACTAGCATGGGCAGAAGGAGGATCAAGAATGAAAATGCGGTTTTGAGGTTCCCTTGCTCTGGTATTGTAGCTGATTTGAATCCTGGAAGAACCAGAATTTAGCTCAGAAAAGTTGGGTAGTAGAGTTGAAGTTTGTAGGGTTAAGAGTTTCAGATACGTTAGTGGGATGAAATTTGGACCAGCAGCTGTAATAAGTGAGGATGTGATGCTTGCTGGAGGGTAGAGTCTAGGTGAAGCCAGGGTGGATGAAAGAGGGACTGTCAGCAGGAAAACAATGCTCAGAGCCAAGCTGAGGAGACCTCATGCTGATTTTACAGCTGTAAAAATTCTCTTTTAATACAGGATGTGCTTTGAAGTTCTTACTTCTGCTTGTGCAACCTTAGATCAGTTCCCCTCTGACCTGTTTTGAGATGTAGCTGCATCTAAACATGATGGCATGCTACATCTATATGCAGTGTGTAGGTTATTACTGTTGTTTATAACATTTCCTCTGTAAAATTACTAGATGATTAACAGTGATATCAGCATTACTAATGCAGTAGTGAAAGTCAAAACAGTTTAACTGACATGAAACTCAACTGTTAGGACTATTGAGTCTCATTTAGGCAAACTCCTTAAAGTAAAAAAAAAAAAGTCTGATTAATGAGTGCAAACTTAGGACAGGAACTGTGCAGCCTCTTTCACAATGTTTTGTTTATGTTCTGATTTTACCAGCACTTTATGGTACATAATTGGGAAATATTGCCTGCTCTATGCTAACAAAAGCCTGACAGGAAAGCTTCTTGCTCACTGTGCACACTTGAGCATATGTGATCCTTTTCACTTAAATGGAGAAAAATGGTTGATCTGGGATCTCTTAAGAAGAATACATGCAGCTGTGTAGTGAATCTGGTCAGGTTGTAAAATTGTCTATAAATCGTGTCTTTTAAAAATGAAAGGCAGCCAAGCACTGACTGCAGGTCTGTGTGAGAAAAAGGAGTGTTTCAAAAGAGAAAGAAGAGTTGCTTGCCCCCACACCACAGCTGCACGGAATATTGCCTCTTTGGAGAGATGTGCTCCTCTGTGAATGACACAGTTTGCTGGGAGAGGTGTTATCTTTAATAACAGGAGGAACAGACAACCTTGAAGTCACAGATGCCCTTCTTTAAATATGACACAGGAAGAGAAAATTTTAGACCTAAATACAGACTGAGAACAATTACTCTGAACAAAACTATAAATTTAATACTTAAAAGAAGGATATGGTAAAGTCATTGTTTATTTTCTGCATGTTAGAAATGGTGGTATTAGTGATGGAATATGAGGAAAAGGGATTGTATTCCTACTGAAGCTATGATTTCTTACACTGATTAGAGCTGATAATTTGTAAACAGGAGCAATGTCCCCCGTGATGATGAGAACAGGGAGGTTAGCACCTGAGAAGCCACACCATGAGCAACGTCTCCCTCCTGGTTAACTGGCTATTTTGGTAGTTCATCCGTCAACTGCATGTGTTCCTTTTGGCGTGTAGTGATGCTTAATTTCAGCTGTGTGGTTTACACATAGACATCTGATGCACTGGATCAATATATTACACTGTGGGAAGTGCAAATGCTAGATATAGTGATTTTTGTGGTACTATTATGGGACTGTTAATTCTGAACTGTGATTCTGCGTGGTGGCAAGTTTTACATTTGTTTATTCATGTTGATCATAAGGACAAGCTAGTCCTGATGACAATGGACCTCATTAGCTAAGTAGGAGGGATGTTTGAAGCCTCGTTTCCTACGAAAAATCATGGAATATATTATCCATCTCTAGCAAACCATCTTCCTTGTACCGTTAAGGTGTCGTGGTTAGACCAATACTTTCCACATAACTTTTCTTCCTTTCCTTATCTTTCAGTTCTAGAGTCAGAGGGAGCAGCTGAATGTTGGGTAAGGCCATGTCCAGTTGTCCTTCAGGTTATGAGTCACATCAAAAATACTATTTGAAATTCAGAGTCAACTTCTGCATGCAGGTATACTAATACACAATGCCTGCAGAAATCATCAGACATTTATCTCAGGGCAAAAACAGGCCTTCAATTTGGACAGATTTATTTGTCCTGCAGCTTTACTGCCCACAACTTTGAACTCCTATGTAAATTCCAAATCTGTCCTGCTATTTGCCACAACAGCAGTGCAAGAACTTGGAAAATCCTTCAGGCAAGTACTGCACCACGTCAACTCTTGAGTAGCAGTTTGGAAATGAGAAACAAAAAACAGAGAAGAGAGATAACTGAAGAGCTCTCTTGTCTGACAGATAGTGGCTATAGCTAGTTTATAAGGATATAAAGTAAAATTTCAAAGACCTTAGGCCACTTATAGCTCAAGTCCCATTTTCATAACTGACTTCTGAGTCTGAACATCAGTAATATTAAATCATTTAAATGTTTCTCCTTGTATCCTGAGGCTACATTTTGAATCTATCCCAAAGCTACAAAAGCAGTACCAGAGACAACCTGGGACACATCCTTCTTGACTTCTTTCCCAACTGATGCTTGCCCAATAATGATGTTTTTGAACCAGCACTGTGGAATGCTTGCGTGAAAGTAAGAAGAAAAATAGAGGATTCATTTTTAAAAATCATGGACATTCATAAAAATCAGGAATAGATTGAGGGTATGTGAACCCAGCCAGCATGGGTTCATGAAAGGTAGGTCCTGTTTGAACAACCTCGTCTCCTTCTACGACTGGGTGACCAGACTGGAGAATGAGGGAAGGGCTGTTGATGTAGTCTGCCTGGACGTTAACAAAGCCTTTGACACTGTCTCCCACAGTACTCTCCGGGGGAAACTGGCAGCCCATGATGTGTACAGATTCACACTTTGCTGGATAAAAAACTGGCTGGAGGGCTGGGCCCAGAGCGTGGTGGGGAATGGAGTTAAATCCAGCTGGCATCCAGTCATAAGTGGTGTTCCCCTGGGGGTTGGTATTGGGACTCACCCTGTTTAATATCTTTATTGATGGTCTGGATGAGGGGATTGAGTGCAACCCCAGTAAGTTTGCAGATGACACCAAGCAGGGACGAAGCGTCAATCTGCCTGAGGGTAGGGAGGCCCTACAGAGATCTACA
>WBMW01000674.1:120059-145436 GCA_013396635.1 Penelope pileata | reverse complement strand
GTTGGTTGATATTCAGCTGAAAATGAGCCGGCAGTGCACCCAGGTGGTCAAGAAGGCCAATGGCATCCTGACCTGCATCAGACGTAGAGTGGCCAGCAGGAGCAGGGAAGCATTCATCCCCCTGTACTCAGCTCTGGTGAGGCCGCACCTCAAGTACTGTGTTCAGTTTAGGACCCCTCACTACAAGAAAGGCATTGAGGCCCTGGAGTGTATCCAGAGGAGGGCAACGAAGCTGGTGAGGGATCTGGAGCACAAGTCTTATGAGGAGTGGCTGAGGGTGCTGGGATTGTTTAGTCTGGAGAAGAGGAGGCTCAGGGGAGACCTTATTGCACTCTGCAACTATGTGAAAGGAGGTTGTGGTGAGCTGGGGTTCCTCTTCTTCTCCTGGGTAGGTAGGGAAAGGACTCAATGCTCAAGTTGCACCAGGGGAGGTTCAGGTTGGATATTAGGAAAAACTTATTCTCCAAAAGAGCGGTCAGGTACTGGAACAGGCTGCCTGGGTAGGTGGTTGAGTCACCATCGCTGGAGGTGTTCAAGGTATATGTGGATGTGGAAGTGAAGGACATGATTTAGTGGGTAATCTCGGTGGTAGGTGGACGGTTGAACTAGATCATCTTAGAGGTCTTTTCCAACCTTGATGATTCTGTGATTCTATGTGGGAATCAACTCAGCAGGAGTTTCATTTTCATCTGTGTGTAGGTGTTTTTGGACTGTAGGAGGACTATGTAATAACGGTTTTATAATCATAGGAAATTTGGCTGTAGGATGATATGCTGATAGGGCAATTCATTTCTGTTTTTACTCAAATTATTCATTAATATAAGCAATATGTTTACAAGCACAATGAAAATAGAAAGCAAATTTTTCCCAGCTTTGGTTGAGTGTAAGTAAATGCATACAACGTGCAATGTTAATTATAGCTTCACAGTGTGCATCATACTTAAAATAATTACTATTCCTGTTTGATCAGCACAATAGTCATCCAAATACATTGGACCTTAATTATGTAAGACTAGCAGGACCATTCTTACAAGATATTTGAATTTTGCACTTTTGAAAAGAGTTAATACTGAAAAGATTAATATATACTGAAAAATAACACTTGTATTATAATGCAATGATCATTCTATCAGTCCTTAGCTATTTTAGCTAAAAGGAATACTTGTTAAAACACACAAAAAAAAACTAAACTGAATTTTATAAAATACAGCAAGGAAAAAATACTATGGTTTCACTTTTTCTTTCAACTAGCAATCAAAACAGAAGCATAGCTGATTTTATTATTGATTTTATTAAATCTAAAACGGGATTTTTGAAGAAAATAAATTTCAGAAGTCTGCAGAAGACATGTCGTGCAAGTAGACTTCTGACAGTTGCAGTTGCAGAGGATGCATCTCGATCTTACAAGGGTTGTATTTAATGTTGGAAAAAGTAACCCTGACAACATAGGCTCAGGTAGGGGTTTTGTCGCTGTCTTAGTTTCTAACAGAAGCTACTTCTCTCACAGTGTCTGGTATGAAGCTATGTTTTGTTCCCAGAAGAGAAACACAACTGATAACACCTGACAGTGTTGAACACAGCCAAGGACATATTTTNGGTTTCCCGGCCTGCCAGCTGAAACCAGAACAGTTGATAAGAGTGTGGGACCACCTCTGGAAAATTCTGAATGAAGTACTGCCACAAAAATGTTTCTGACTGACAGCCAACTTCTTGTCTTTCCATATAAATAATGGGATCATAGAACCACTTATGCTGGAAAAGACCCTTAGGATCATCCAGTCTAACCATCACCTAATACTACCAAGTCCACCACGAAACGATATTTCTAAGCGCCACATCCATACATCTCCTCAATACCTCCAGGGATGATGACTTTACCAATTCCCTAGGCAGACTGTTCCAACGCCTAACCATCCTTTCTGTGAAGAAATTCTTTCTAATATCCAGTCTAAACCCCTCCTCACGTAACTTGGCACCATTTCCTCACGTCTTATTACTTGTCAGCTGAGAAAAAATACTGACACTCATTGCTGCCACCTCCATTCAGGTGGTTGTAGGGAGTGATGAAGTCTTCCTTCAGCCTCTCTTTCTCCAGACTCATCAACTTCTGTTCCCTCAGTCACTCCAGTTACGTCTTTTTTTTTCCTAGTCCCTTCACCATCTTTGTCACTATTGCTTGACCAAGAGGCAAAACCATCCATTGATCAGGAGGAATATTGTACACCACACATACTATAAGAGACCTCACCAGTACCACTGAGTCTTAGAATACAGGTGAGCCTAGGAGGATTCTACATAGCTAAAAGAGAGGTATGGGCAAATTAGAGCTTGTTCAAGTCAGGGAACTTAGCATCTGGGTCACCCTCTGAAGTGTCTCTTTCTCTACTGATTCCATAAAGATAATAGGGTGACTACACTCCTAAAGAGGGCCCTGAACTGCCTTGATAGCTGTGAGATAAAGCAGATCATCTCTACAGCTTTAGGTCTACTTTGCATCTGTTCCTGTGCAAAGTTGTTGTATCACTTTTGTACAGGTGAGAATTGATTATAGAGGAGCTTGTTAAGAAAAATTTTAGAAGTTTTTCTTGAGAATTCATCTTCTCTTTACATCCTCTGGTCAGTTCAGAAAATTAGAGATAGTTTTCTTCAGTTTTTATTTTTTTCACTCAGAGAAATTATGTTAACTTTTGACTAGCTCGAAATATCTCTGGCAGCTTCTATCAATCTTCACAGATTTCTTAATGAAGAGATTGTTTTTGTTGTTAAGGCAGCTGGGCACAGACTGGCGGAGTCATTTAGAAGAGTTTCAGAGATTTCTGATTAGCGGCATGAAGTGACACTGTCTTTAGATGACCCCTTATTTTATTCTGGTCTTTTCACCTTCTGGTGTTTGAAAATTACTTTGTATTTCTCTAACTCACTAATCTCATTGCCCTTCTGCAAAAGTCCACTGGGAACATATTACAGTTCTGCAGAAGAATATAAATAACACAGTCCACCCACAAGCATTTCTTTATGCAAAGTATATCCTTCTTTACCTAGTGACTTGACGGCTAATAAAAATTATCGTAGTTATGACGTATTTGGTAGGACTCAGCTACAGAAGCTAACAGAGATCAGGCAAAAATGTGTTTTAATAAAAGTCTCATCATTAACTGAAGCTCTTTAAATTCTGATTGCAGCTTTCTTGTATTATTTTCTTGCCTTAACTGGCAATGGTCTCTGTATTTATATTGTTACACAGTCAGAATGTGATTATGATTTAGTAATTATTTTGAGGCATGGTTTTTGTACATCTTGTACATTCCTTAACATTACGTAAAGCTTCAGCCTTTAAAACTGTTATGGCAACCCACAGCTTTTCTAAAAGGTGTTGTATCATGATATAGTCATGGTATATGATGTTCTTCTGTTTCTAACTCAGCTAGAGTCACTATTTTTAATTTGAAACAATATAGTAACAATATTAAATACTGTAATAATTGGGGGGCTTTTTAGGTCTGAAGGACTATGATTCTTTGTTTGCTTTAAACAATTATATTGCAAATCTTCAGTTTCAGGTAAGAGTAATTTACAGAATAGTACAATCTAGAAGCACGAGTCATCACGTCTGTTTTTCATGTGACCATTTGAAGTGACACTGATTGCAGTGGCATTCTGTCTCCCATAATCTTACATAGATAAGATGAGTTGAGTTACATTTCATTGTGATTTCATAGTTTGGGGACTTCGATAACTAGGTCTAACTCACATAACATTACCAAGGTTGTCTTAGAGTCATCAAGGTGCAAAACAGCTCGCTTAAGGGAGAAATTCTGTTCTTATGTGGAGTCAGTCAATCTCTCCGAAGTGCCTATCTCTTTCTATTTTCCATAAGTTAAACATAGCACACCTACACTCCTATGCGGGAATCTCAGCTGTGCATCTAACATGGAATGACTAAAACATGTGGACAACATACCTTTTTATTTTATTTTAATGTATTTTTCTTTTGTAAAAAAGAAAACTCCTACATTAAAATGTTGCACTGAGGACATAGACAAAAATGTATTTCTAGTGGCAGCCTTCAGCTTATCAGAGGAAACATTAACTGTATGAAAAGTGTGTGAAATGTTTCAAATAAGCCTAGATTAATATAGAGATTCTACCTGTCATCCATTTCTGAATTTGAAGATAAAACAATGGAAGAATATTTTTTAAGGATGGTCTACTATAGCTTAGTTGAAGAATAATCAAATATAACGCAAAGCTGGTAGCAGAGCAGATTCTACTATGTTAAAGACCTTTGAGAACATCTGATAATGAATCACCAAGAAAGTTGGATCTTCATAAAGCCCAAATGGGAACCATTCATAAAAAGTTTTTTACAAAGGGATTCTGGATCTCAGCAGAAAAAAAAAAAATCTCATTTTCTGATTGACTAAACTTTCCCATGATTATGATATCTACTATCATTGTCCCCAACTTTTCCAACATCCTTACCTGGCGTGTTTCCAGAAAATGGTTTTCTAGGCACTTTGAAGGGAGGAAGGCATGTTGTAGGCAGCACTGTACAAAACACAATCTCACCAGCTGCTTTCATTAAAAAACATTGATTTTGCCAAGAACATTTCATTATGTGATACAGCAGCCCCTAGGCTTTGGGAAAATCGTATTCAGTTCATTTACCTCAGTGTACAGGAGAGTGTCCTAACCACCAAGCTGCATGCTTCCTTTGGGTAAGGGTGAGTTTAATGGTATTGGTCCCACCCTTCCCTGTCACAAAAGAGCCACTCTGCAGAAAAGAAAAAAAACAATATTTATTGTTTCAGAGGTAAAGAAGACTTACAAGAATACATGTGATTCCAAGTCATGTTGGTGCTTATTTGTAAGGGGACCACTAGAGTCTGGTGCTTTTTTTCAGGAGGGATTTTTTTATTATTTGTTATTAAGTCTATTTTACTCAATGAGCATATAGCTGAGTTAACTTACTGTGCAGCATGTTGATATGTGCAGTTACCACTCAGAGGCACCCATCTGTCCTCAGGCATTGCCCACAGACCCTATTGCTATATCTATTATGATCATTTCTTGATTTCTCTCATTTGCTTTTTATGGGACCAGCCCTTCTGGAGCACATTCAGGTTGGATGAACTCATCTGAGCAGTCCAAAACGGAGTCAATGTGTGAGTCAACAGGCAGTGTGACATGCAGGGATCCAGCGCCAAAGTTTGCTCCCTGGCCCTCTTTATTTAAGCAGGGTAAATATACTCCATGAGCTTAATCCCAGAGTTTGAGTTCTACTGCAGGTACATCACTGCTTTCATATGTCAAGCCTCACTGATGTCAATAGGACACCTATATGCAGCAAAGATTTTAGCTGTGATTCAGACGTTTCATAAGTCAACATCAATTAGATTGACTTCTGTTAGATGACAGGCAATAGGAAGATCATTACTAGAGTAATAAGAAAAGGAGAAAAAAATCCAGGAAAGGAGACTTATTAGAAATCTGTCCTCTCTAATGGTAAAATTCAAAGTAGAACGACTCAGCGGGGTTGCTTATTTGAGAGGAGCTGCCTGGATAAAAATAGATTCCTCATTGATAGTCAGATCATTGAGACTCCGAAAAAGAAGACACTATTGAAAAAGTGCCTGCAAACTGACTTTGTTTGGCATCTGACTGAGTTGTGGGAGCCCTGAAGCTACCAGCAGCTTCCTGCCTGCCACTCATGGAAATGCTTCATATAGTGAAAGCCATAAACACCACCCAGTGGGAAACTTCAGACTAATGTTTTATATTGATTAAATGCTAACAGCAGGGAGAAGCTTGATGTGGACTTTTAGAAAGTCGAATGTGTGGGCTGAATATCCTTTACTACTAACAAATAAGATATCAAATCCTGGACACCACACCATCCTGTTAGATGAAGGGGTCTGAAGCTGTTCCTGATTCTGTAAAGCAGATTAATTCCATTAAACTCAGCTGCAAAGCAAGTCAATGGGTTTTGTGTTTGAAACATACGTTTGCTAGATGGTAAAAATGGGTTCAAAATAATTTTTTAGGGAGAGAGGGGCTGAGTGGGTGGAACCACATAATTTTACATTATGTATTTTCTATTATTTTAAAAACAAATCCAGAAACAACCTAGAGAACTTACAAGAGGCTCGACAAAGGTATAGTATAATGAGATGAATTCGGGTTGACAGGTGCAGTTCAGTGACATTTTCCTAAATCTCCCAGTAGCTGTGGGTACTGTCACAAAGAGCAAAATTCTTGCTGCACAGAGAATAGAAAGATTCATAAAGAATTCATAATGTTAGGAGTATTTGTATGAATGCAAAGTTTGAGTTTTAGTAACTAATATTGCTTAGTGTTGCTAAAAATCAATGTATCTAAACTCGATATTGAGGATGGCGTCTGAATATTTATATGCATTCAATATGGGATTTCTTTCTTTTAATTGATTTTTGTTTTGTTTTTTGCTGATATTATTCATTCCTTTATACTGCATTGTAGTGGTAACTCAGCTACATTTCTATGTGGGAATCTCCTGGAAGACTTTTCTGTAATTTTTGTTTGTTTGTTTGTTTTCTTATTTCCCCCTAGGTTTCTGGTGTGCTTTTCATTGGCTCTCTTTTATGAGCTTTCTCCCTGCTCTGGACACAGTGTGCCTTGTGCTTTTCCATTTTATAGTTCTAGTCACAGTTTTTCTGCCAAGTTAGGAGGAAAGGAGCTGGGTCTAATTTTCCCTCTGAAGAAATTATCTTGAGCTGTGGCAAAACCCTTGGAAACTGAATGATGGGGGAGGCTGCAGTGGGAATACCCTTAATGGATGGGTTCCAGGGCTGGGAATTTTTTACGAGTTATTCTTACTCACAAGCATCAGGTACAAGAGGCTAATAAAGTATTTGACAGAGTAAACTATGAAAAACCGCAGTAGTAATATTTCATAAGACTGTAGCCCAGGAGTACTCATTTGAGTTCTTGTTCAGTGCTGCGTAGCTAAAAAAAATTCTGTATGAAATCAGCCCCTCCCCTCCTCACTTCGTCTCAGTGAGGGCTTCTGAAATGCAGTAATTCAGCAGCTCCATCCCCTGGATGTATGAAGCTTTAGGAATGCCACTTGATGTGAGCACACTTCTGATGCCAAGGGCAGAGGCTGTCAGCTTCCTGCTGCTCTGTGTAAGCTCAGCTGAAGCGATCTGAGCTCTGCCAGCCACCTCAGTGTGCCTGCTTGCTTTGAAGCAGCCTCTGCACCCCTTCAGCTCCGTGTGCTGCCTCTGCACTTTCAGCATCTATAACACGATGAAAACACTTCCCCAGAGTGCATGCTCTATAGGAATGATTCAATGGTGTGTAGAGCCCTTAACTGACACCTGGACAGTAGGTAGGACCACGTCATGGGCAGCAGCTAACTTCCTCAGACTTATCCACTAACCTCATTCAGCAGTTCCTTACTGTTTCCCCACTGGACTGGGTGTCTCCTAATTCCCAAACTCATGTGTACCTAATCTTTTAATTTTCTGACATTACTTGAATATTTTTATCTAAATCAAAAAATAACTGCATTTTAACATAGTTTTATTCCAGCTAAAATTCAAATAATCTCAGTAAGTAGCTCCAGGGAGTTTTTCTCTTTCCTCGTTCTCCTCTATAATCATCTGATATTGCCAAGAAATGCCAATCTGGAGGCCTTGGATACCATACACAGGTTAACTTTTTTCCTTTTTTAATGGATTAGATTCTCTCACATCTTGCTACCTTTGAAGAAACACTTTATTGTCTGAATTTCAAGCATCATCATAGTACTTAATTATATGAGAATACTCAACAGGCTTGTTTTCTATATGCAATTGTATTTGGTCAAAATTGTTCAAAAACATTTTGAAATGGGTAAAAATATTTTTTCATAGTTTTAGAGTCTATGTTTTAGAGTCTAGAGTTTAAAGTGCTATTTTCTCAAGCTTTCTAAGATATTGATTTCTGAGCAAAAAGCAGGATAACAAGTGGAACATAAAGAAGAGTGCAAATGATCAAAACCAGAAGCTTTTCACTGAGGTTCTTTGATATTCTTAATTATAATTACAAGAAACATTATCATCTCATATTATGAAACAGATCATCTCTAAAAAGAGATCTGAAAGCTAATTACCTAAAAGCAAGTGAACAAAAATCTAAAACATGCCAAAGACAAAAGTAGAGTTTCTTTTTTCTGGGAATCACTGATTAGAATTCATAAACTATGGGGAAAATTGGGTGACAGTGGCTATAATGTAGAGTTAAATGAGCTTTTCTTTAGGGTACTTACTTTACTGAAGAACTAAGTGAAATGAGTTTAAAGCTCTAGCACCACAAATCAATCCAGCAGGCTTGTAACCCTATCTTCTTTTTACTAATGGAATAGAGTCAGTCTCTGAGGCACATGACTTACTTGGGAGAGTTGATGAAGTTAGTGTTGCTCAGAATCAATGAGAGTAAAATTTGCAAACCATATACATATTTTATTTTGAGTAGAGGAGAAGGGGATCCCAGCACATCTGCTGCCAGTAAGATCCCTTCTACCTCTATCCAGGAGGAGTGTGAAATGCTCACCTGATTTGAAGAATACCCTTGGTTCACTGACACGTTGGATGGGTAGAACCTAAACATCCCACTGCCCGCTGGAACTTAGCAAACTATAATATCGTAGACCAAGGCTTCCTGCCAGTTTTTGTTGTGGGGTTGATCTGGGTCTCTATAGAAAAATTCATGTCATTTGTTGGGTCTCTTTGATCCCAATATCCTAGGGCAGCATCTCCTGAGCATAAATTTGTCTGAGTCCATACAATTGACTCCTTAAATACTGCTTCTTTTCATCAAACTAATATTCAAATTATTTAAGTGCACGTTGGTCAAAATCAACCATCTCAGGCTCTCATTATAATCATTGCATGCCTTACTTTGACTCATCCTAAAGTAGAGGTGTATAATAGATGCAAGGCACAAAAATGCCCATCCCGTTCTCTCACCTACCTCAGACCTTTACTTTAGGGTGAGATGAGCCACATTCAGGTAGGCATATGTCTCTCCAGTAAGTGCAGGAAAGGATTCAGGTGATCAGCCTCAGGGCCAGGGACTGGTTGCTGGCCCAATTTTATTAGCAGTATTAGGCATTGCTGGATTGACTCCAAGCCAAGGACCTCCAAATGCCCAGACGTTCACTCCTGTCCTAGCAGAAGCAGAAGAGATCCAACAGCCTTGACCGTCTCCTGTTCTGTGAATGACAGCTGCAATTAAAATACCTTCTTCAAGATACCATACAAAGGCTTTTTTGATTAGAAATAGAAACCTTCAGGAATCCTTGCGCTCTGGGACTCTAACACATGATGAGTTTTTTGCAAGTCTTCCCAGTGATATTCCACATTTCATAAAATAATAGACTTAAGACATTGACTGACTGGTACAAGGGAGAATGACCGTCTGGAAATCAAGCCTATCCCTGTCTCCAGCAAATATTTAAATAGAAAGCAATCTGTTGCTCTGTCTTCTTTTCCCTGAACGTAGAGTGCTGAAGAAGATCCTGACCTGAGACCATTGCCTGCTATGAAGGTTGAGATTTAGTGCAAGAGCCTCACCTGGAGGGACTGGACAGGCTGGAGAGATGGGCAGAGAGGAACCTGATGAGGTTCAACAAAAGCAAGTGTAGAGTCTTGCACCTGGGGAGGAATAACCGCATGCACCAGTACAGGCTGGGGGATGACCTGCTGGAGAGGAGCTCTACAGAGAGGGACCTGGGGGTCCTGGTAGATGACAGGTTGGCCATGAGCCAGCAGTGTGCCCTGGTGGCTAAGAAGGCCAATGGGATCCTAGGGTGCATTAAAAAGAGTATTGCCAGCAGGTCGAGGGAGGTGATCCTCCCCCTCTACTCTGCCCTGGTCAGGCCTCAGCTGGAGTACTGTATCCAGTTCGGGGCTCCCCTGTATAAGAAAGACAGGGACCTCCTGGAAAGAGTCCAGCGGAGGGCCACAAAGATGATAAAGGGCCTGGAGCATCTCCCTTATGAGGAGAGGCTCAGTAAGCTGGGTCTGTTCAGCCTGGAGAAAAGAAGGCTGAGAGGGGACCTGATCCATGTCTATAAATATCTTAATTGTGGGAGGCAAATGGAGGTGGGGAACCTCTTTTCGGTGGTCAGTGGGGACAGGACAAGGGGCAATGGCCTTAAGCTGGAGCACAGGAAGTTCCGCACCAACATGCGGAAGAACTTCTTCACGGTGCGGGTGACGGAGCACTGGAACAGGCTGCCCAGGGAGGTTGTGGAGTCTCCTTGCCTGGAGATCTTCAAGACCCGCCTGGACGCCTACCTGTGCAACCTGCAGTAGGGAACCTGCTCTGGCAGGGGGGTTGGACTCGATGATCTCTCGAGGTCCCTTCCAACCCCTACAATTCTGTGATTCTGTGATTCTGTAACTGGGAGCAAACATTCTGCTTAGAAGGGAGGTGACCTCAGTATGACGTACAAAGCACATGGAAGAGCGAGCTCAGATGGGACTTGAGTTCTAGAAGTAACAGTTGAAGAGAAAAAAACTTCAATGAATCTTTAAATAAGTAAAACGCAAGAATTAGTGTATTATTTTTGAATGAGAAAGGGCTTTGCCACTTGCTTTTATGTATAGAAAATGCCAAGAATTCTCATTATTCTATTTCTTCTGGAGCCAAGGACAGTGGAATCAAAATGTTCTTTTCAATGTAATACCCAGGGGGTAATTGAAATATAATTACATTTTTTATGAGGTGTTTGGATTTTAACTTCAGTTTAATATTCTTTCACGTTTTAAGAAAAGGAAGCCTTAGCAGAATCACTGAAGTTTATCCTTTGAAATGAATTTTACAGACTTCAGCACAGAAAGCCTTTATATTCTTTGCCCTTAGTCTACTGCAGTAAGAAAGAAATAAATCTTCTTCCTGTGTTTTCTATTTTTTATTTGTTGCAAACTACTGAGTCAGCGTCACTTCTAATTATGGATAATTGTGAAGTTGATGCAGACAGTCAAGGATAGTTCAGCTATTACTTGAGGAAAATATAAGCAGAGGAGTCCTCAGCTGAGAGCAGGTACAAGATACTGATATGTATCCTGCAATTGCTGGAAGCATTCTCGCATCACAGAGAGCTCTTACATAATTCATTTTTGTTGGTTACTGGAGATGATTTTGAAAAAAAAAGCCATATTTCTACTTTTCAAACCAGCTCCTACAGAAGACTGTTAATTGTCTAAAGTTTCAGGTTCTCTGTGTAGTCAAGGAGGCATTTGAGCAGTTCAGTCAATAGGCATTGGCACAAACACTTCAAGCAGGATGGGTGACTTTCTCCCTGGACATGCCTGCTGCCCTTGAGTCCCTGGGCAGGGAGAGCCTAAGCACTCAGCTCAGCTGTGATAGCTGATGTTTAGTAGGGTGAAATCCACCTTTAGTCTTTCTGTACAACGAGATTTTCCAATCTGCAAAGCAATCTCATTTTATTTGTTATGTCGTATCAGGTAAGTTAAATGCATGCCAAAGATTTGTTTATGCTTCACATATTTCTGCACTCTGGGAAATAACACTGGCATCCGTTACCAGTTCTACAGTCAGTTAGCATCAACAAACAAACAAACAAACAAAAAAAAAAACCACCAAGCCCTCCAGCGTTCACTGATTTATCTAACAATTAACGGAATAACTCTAGTGGACCAACCTTCCTTGTCCTCTTTATGTAGCGTCACACTGGCACAGGACATTGACATTCTCTGAACGTCCTCATCAGCTATGTAAAAGGAAGAGTAAGATATTTTTCCTTTTCATCTTAGGAATTTTAAATTAAACTATGCTTCTGGCTTTCTCACAGGCAAGGTTCATTTAAGACAGCAGATAAGGTCCAGAGCTTGAGAAACATTAATTAAAGTTGGATGATGCAAACTCAGATGATAAAACCTGGCTGCATTAGGTTACTTTTCACAAAAGGCCTTACCCTTTCACTTTCTTTGGAAACAATGAGTTTTTCCTTCTGGAGAATCCACACAGTCCCAGACATCTGGTGAGAAATGTCCCACTCAAAATTTTCTAATGAGAGAGCACATCATATACTTAAGCATGATTTTGCACTAATTTATTGTAAGAGATATATGTTGATACATCACTAAAAATGCAGTTATGTAGCTCAGAACTGCCTACCCTGTAGGTGAGGTTCACGGGGGAAGACTTTCATTCACATATAAGTGATAGTGGCTGAGTTCTACAGAGCAGATGTACTCTGGATAAGGTTTTTATGCATCTGCATATGCTCCAAGCAAATCCATTAATGAGTATCCGTGCTAGATGCATACTTCATGTCTAAAGTCAGGTCTGGTCAGTTTTTAAGCAAAAGTATGCTCAGTATGAACCATGAGCTCAGCTCATAATTACCAGAGCTGTTTCTTTGAAGGGGCACATGGCTGTAGGGGAACAAAGGGTGAGAGCATTCTGCTATACTAACATAATTTAGTTTAAAACTAAGCCTGACACAAAAACTGTTGGGAATAAAAAGGCCCATCAGCTTTCAGTGGCCTCCTTTCCTCACAAAACCCACGTGTCATGGTTGAAAGCAGTGATTCACAGGCCGACACAGAGACAGATGTAGATGCATAATTACATAATTACAAAATGATTGAGACTGTAATGCACATCTGGGTCCATGTGGTACAGCCCCTTGCTAAGCAGGGCCACCCAGAGCAGGGGGCCCAGGACCATGTTCAGGTGGCTTTTGGAGATCTCCAAGGAGGAGACTGCACAGCCTCTCTGGGCAATCTCAACCAGTACTCTATCCCCCGTACTGTAAAGAAGTGCTTCTACATACCTAAACCATGGCTGCCTAATCTTTGCATTATCAAGAAACTGTGCTTAAAAAACAATACCAGTTATCAGCTAGCTTAAGGTCTGAATGTACCACAGATTAAAAGAAGAAAGAGAAAAACTATTAAAAAAAATCAAAGAACAGATTAAAAAGAAAAAATCAAAATTTTAGTAGACATTTTATGGGCAAAAATAACACTGAAAGAATCGGATGAATTATTTATGCTAAATGATCCTCTCTTCTTGCTCAAAATCCACTTTATTGGCCAGCATGAAATGACAAAAAAAAATACTCCTTAATTTTTGCTGCATAGTAAGAGTTACACGGATGTCTGACTCCTCTGCATGCTGTCGCGGAACACGGGTAAGAGTAAACATAACTGCAAGGAAAGAAAACTTCTCTCTCAGGTTTTTATCTTTCATTTCCAGTTTATAGCCAAATAGCTCGTACCATATAAATTCTTTGTTAAAGTAATGCTGTATAACCTTGTTCATAGATTCTTGCCTACAGGTGTTCCCGGTATGAAACAGACTGTCAGATATGATAAAATTCATGGTGTCTTGCTCACTTGAGAAGAACACTGTAAGGCACTCCATTTCCCTCTGTGGTGCTCTGCTGAGCAACATTTTATCATAAACCTGTTTAAAACGTGCATGCAAATATTGTAGAAATAAATAGGGATTTGGGAATGAACAACAAAAATGATCAAAAGCATGAATAACCTCTATGCGAAGCCAAACTGAAGAGTATTGTAATGAAGAAATGAATAAACATTGTAAAAAAAAGAAAAAAGAATTGTACAAAAAAGTGCTACAATTACTTTCTCCTGATATATGTAGGACTAGGGAATTCCAGCAGAGCTGGAAAGCAAGACCTTTAGAGCTATTTTTTTTCACATAACAATCAGAATGAGAAACTCTTCTCCCCTGTCTCTCCCTGATATAATTGGGTTAGTAATACTTTGCTCATGATCTGACCTAGCAGAGCAATTTTTATGCATAAGGTCAAATGTTGCAGCCAGAAAGAGACACTGGGGACAAGGAGCTAGAGGTATATCAGAATTGATCGTAGCTCAGTTGATGGAGGAAAGGCCTCAGCAAGCCCTATTTTTGCACAGATTTTACAAAACCGAGCAATTGCACACCCTGATCTTCGTATAGAAGCCCAGACTCCATTTTGAAAAGCATATTAGATTCAGTAGAGTTTCCCTCTGATTCACATGATTACAAGCAAAATCCAAACAAAGGGCTGTCATCAGATGGCTTTTGCACAAATGGCTCTGGCTCAGGGGTTACCTCAGGTTCCCACAGCTGTTCATTGTTTTTGACTGTGGGTACACACCCAAGAGCTCAGCTAGCCCAGCAGAGCACCAGAGCTTCTCAACTTCAGACTAAATGAAATTTCCAGAAATTTCACGTCTGATATTCTCACTTCAAACACTAGCTAAAAAGAAAATAAAACAAAACACCAAACAACAACAAAGAGAACACAAGAAAAAATATATACATAAGGAGTGCTAGAAAGATTTATCCCTAGAAAATAATTTAGTACAATAAACCATTATTGTAAAATCTCCTGAAATTTATTTGTAGATATTTATAGTTTTGAGATCAAATATTTAGTTTCCCTGTATAATATACAGTGGATAGGTATTATTTGGAGGTTTGAATTACACCTAATTTCTACCTAGCTTGAAGTAGATTTCAGGGAAACAGCCATGCACTAACTTGCAGTGGTCATGCAAGACCTATAGGCACCTATAAGATGTCATCTGACTATAGACCATAACCAATTAAAATAGTAAATTTTCCTCAAACCAAGTGTTGTCATTCTGGAGAAAAAAAGGGAATTTGGAGAATGTTGTGTGTCAATGCTGAGAACAAGGTATGAAGGTATTGCTTTTGTCATTGCATGCTTTTCTTTCCAGAGTAAGTACTCAGAGGCAGAGCAGTGGATGTGATGATAGCAGCATTCTCCATAGGCTTTTGTAGGTATTTGATTTATCTCAACTGATGTTCATGAAGTTTATCAGATTTGTCTTTCTTTTTTCTTTTTTCTTTTTTTTTTTTTCCCTTCACAAGAAGAAGCCCCAAATTAACACCCTTCACTTCTATTAACTATGTAGTCAGGTTGGCACAACACTTGGTTTCAGTACAGTGATTTTTACAGTTTCATAAATAATGCTCTTTTCCTTGAGACATCTGTGTGTTTTCCAGAAAACGGGAAAAGTTTCCTTCTTTCTTCCTCAGTTCATACATTGCAGTATTTGTGAAAGAGAAGGCTAATGAGAACTGCAATGTGAAAATGTTCTCTGGAGTGTAATGTTCAGGCATATGTTTCTGCTCTTTGAGACAAAAACAAAAAAGAAGGAAAAAGAAGAAATAAAAAGACTATAACAAAGAAGGCAAGCACTAACAAAATTGAGATGTTTCCCACTTCCATTGTAGCAGTAAATTAATAATACCTAATAACACTTGTTCAACATGGGGAATGATTACGCTGAAAATGACTGAGTTGTTCCTTGCTCAGAGTAGTCTGAAATTACCTTGAGCACATTTAAAATAAAATTTTGTTTTCAACCTAGAGTATTACATAAAACATTGTCTGATTGAATCATAGATTATAAACCTGTGGGGTTTTTTGTTTGTTTGTTTATCCCAGAAATGTATAAGTGGGGCTAAAAAGAGATAGAACTTGAAAAATTACTATGGAGTTATTTTTGAAAATGTGAATTAGTGAATATTGTTCATGCCAAGATCTTATTTTATGTACTGACATCTGTATTCTGTCTTGCCAAGGAATATAGTGACATGTCACAAATTAGGAAAAATAAAAAATGATTTGTTGCATTATTCAGAAACATTTGACAATGTGTTAGTCATATTTCAGAACACTGAAACTAAAAATGCTAGAGAAATTTACATCATCTGGTGACTTAATGTCTGTATATGCATACTTTATATCAAAATTAAACTTCATTTTGAAAAAAACAAATTTGAGTGCAGTACCTCTTGCCCAGAGTATTCATGCAAGTGGAAAGTCTTGAAATCAAACTCATCCTTTATTTTCACACTTTCATGTTTCATTGGTATTAACTTTTGTCATTCTAACAAATGCTTTTCAAACTAGGACATTTATATATAGTTTCTTGACAGTTTTTCAAGTCAAATCTTGGCTACATATGCTGTAATTTAGTACATTGTAAGTGTAAACACTTGAGTTTCCATAATACTAAAGCTACACTGGCAGAAAAAAAGTACTCTAAAAAAATTGGTTTGAAAAATATATTAGGCATTGAACAGACATTTTGTCAACATCTATTTATGTTAATAGTGTTCTGTGACGTTTTTTGTTGGAACCTGTAGTCAATCCTTAATCTGTATGAGCCTTTAGAACAGATTATGCGCTTTCTATCATGTAAGAATCTCCATGTAAAGAATTTAGATGACCAAATGCTACTGAATTTTGAATTTTGTTAGTCCTCAAGATTTTCAGTTAGTTTTTCTGCTACCTTAAAATGGAATAACTTTTTTAAGTGAACATAACAGCATTAGTATTAATTCAGCATATATGTTATTCATTTGATTACATAATTCATATTAATATACAATTTAGAAAAACAGTTTTAGAAGTCTTTGCCAAAATTTGATCATTTCCATAATATGTTAGGTATAGATTTAGCATTGAGATCACAAGATTGAATAGTATTTGTGGTGGGTTTGTGAGAAACGCTCGATGGCCAATGACTTAGGCTCAGGCAGAGTATTAGATGAATGGCCCTTTTTTAACACTTTGCAAACTGGGTGACCTAGCAGGTAGGCACACCAAGCAGAAAAGTACAGCAGTTTTTATTCTCCCCCTGCCCTGGTTCCTCATTGGTTGAGTACTTCAGGGCTTACAGTCTACAGCCCATCCGATACTGCCGAATGTCCTGCACCTGATTACGACTTGGGTACCATTCTTTCCAATTCTCCTCCCCTCTTTGCTTCATGGCCGGTTTAAGCATTGCCCCTTTTTCCGAGTAACCTTTGAACAAATTCAGGCCTGCTCCTGGTACCCTTCAGAAGCACAGACTCTCTGGCCTTGTTCCCCAGAATTAGCCAAAACTATATCCTGTATTGCTATGATATGCTATGTTTAAACTGGCCTTCTTGGTCACAGTGTTCTGTTTACACCATCCTGACACAGACAGTATCGTAAATAAGGTACAGCACATTCTGCAGCAAGGAATCCTTCTCCTACAATCTTAGAGAGCAGAACAGCACATATCCAAACAAAGGATACAGACACAGAAAAGAAGATGATACAAGTAAAAATTAGTCTTATACTCTCTAGCTTGGAGGGGGGGTCTCTAAGGGCACTTTGGGGTCCTGTGGGAGACATTTGAGGGGGTTTCAGGTATGTTCTAGAGTCTTTGGGGAAGGTTAGGGAAATCGGGAGACAGGAAGGAGGGTCCTGCAAAAACAACATTCTACTATTTCTTACAGGCTGACCCCACTCCATTGCTCACTCACTTCCTCAACCAGGGTGAGAGAGAGAATTGAAAGGGCAAAGGCTCATGGGTTAAGATAAAGACACATTAGTAAAGTAAATAAATAAATAAGAAATGCTAAAAATAATCACTCACCACCAGCAGACTGATGCTCAGCCTGTTCCTGAGCAATGACTGTTCTGGAAAAATTCCCCCATTTCATTACTGAGCACAACATGATATGGCATGAGATATCTCTTTGGTCAGCTGGGGTCAGCTGTCCCAGCCATGTCCCCTCCCAGCCTCCAGATCTGATCGCTATGGGAGCGGAGTGAGAATCAGAGAAGGCCTTGATGTGGTGCAAGCACTGCTCAATCGTAGCTAAAACATCACTGTGTCATCAACACTGTTTTGGTCATGCATGTAAAAAAGAGCATGGGCTGCTATGAAGAGCATTAATCCCCTCCCAGCCATATCCAGTACAATGCTATGCAGAGAATACATTTTAGGAATTTGCATGAGTGGAGATCCAATCCTTTAGAAAAATTAATAAGAATTTATTTATTAGAATAATAGTTTGTCATTCCCTATGTTTGCAATGGCCTGAGTATGTATCAGACATAGCTCAGATACTCTTTTTCAAAATGTCCTCTGCATAGCCTTGTTTCTAGCAGGAGTTAGAACGCACCTGATATTCATCAGCTTGACTGAGTCCATCACAAATCATGGGAGCCAAGAACTGTCATTTAACAAATGGGTGGAAGGAGAAGTCAAGGGCTAGCTCTGGACTAATTTGATTTCCTTCTCCTCTCTGCTTGAGAGGATCAAACAGTGAAAAAAAGTCCCATCTAAGTACCCTATCCAGCTGGAGAAGATGGGTCAAATTCCTCCTTCTCCATCTAGAGTTATTTTCAAGCCCAGAACTGAAAACAGCAGTGTAGCACTTAGGGTGGTCATCTGTAGAGGAAAACTAGTAGACTTGTGTCTACATAACTCACTGTTAACTGTCTGTGTATTGGATAATAGATCCTGGCACTAATAAATGAGTTCATATTTTTGGTATCCTTTCCATTTTTGTAAAAGCTTTTATTTTTTTCTCTCATGTCTTCAATCCTTCAGCTTTCTTCTAGCTCTTAACAGAATTTAAAATCAGTTGTTGTGACTTCATTCTTTGGATAAAATAATTTATATTAACTATATAATATAAATTGAATTAATAGATAAACTGATTGTAATAGGTCATTTGCAATTATATAGCCAGATCTGCACAACACAGTCCGTATGACTTTGAATTAATTTCTGCTGGAAAATATCTTTTAGATAAACACGCAATCTCAAAAAGCAACCAGTGATGAAGATTTAGGACAGCCCTTGACATATAGTTTCAGGAGCGAGTTGTTCCCCTCAGGTAAAAATTCACATTTTGTTTGTAATAACTATGTCGGTTGTAAGATTAATAATTTTATTGAAACAATCTATATCTGTCAATCTTATTTATTTGTTTATTATGCTCAGTGGAAGAATATATTTGTAAGTCTCTGAAGCATATTTCTGTAACGCAAATAGATTATGCAATATAACAGAGTCTGAATTCCAACTTCTGTTCTGATCCCCTCCTCACTCATGCCTCTCAAAATGTCACTAGCTCAGAACTTGATCAAGCCAAATACTTCAGGAATAGAATTTTCCATGCTTAGAGTTGAGCTCTGTTACACGAGTTCTTGTCAAGTCATAGTTGCAACACGGAGCATTACTATAGTTTGATAGAAGGAGCTCTTTTCTGCTGACAGATTGACACTACTCTCCTGAAGGATTGAGACTAAGCCAATGAAAGCACCGTGGACTTTTTGTTGGCATAGGAATACCAGTGTCTAGTGATCAACTGGTATAATTAAACTGGTTATTGGGTATATATCCCCAGTGTTCTGGTTGACAAAATTACAATTGAAACACTGTGAAATACTGTAATGTGAATTGAGTCTCAATCTTTCATTCCAGAGAAGAACTGTTTGTTTCCAAAATATAATCACATGCTATTTTGGTAGCATATGTTCTTGTTTTATGATGAATGTTGCATCTCTTGGGATGGAAAATGCACTACAAATATGATTGATCAGGAAAATTGCTTGTCGAAGCGTGAAATCAGAAGAAGAAAAGCTTGAAGTGCTTATTTCAATGTATGAGCCTGTAAGATACTTTCTGAAAAACAGAGTTCCTCACTTAGCATAGGTGGTCAAAGTCAAACTCTCAGGTTTTCAATATTCCATATTTCCTCCAAGTCTTTGAAGATTTCCTTCCTTACTTTTTAGCTATAGTTGGAAAGGAAAGTAATTCTAATGGATGGTTTCTCAGCTCTCCCTTTTTCTCTACATGTAGGGAAGATCGAAAAGCAAAGGAAATAATTTTCCAAGACTGCTTCAAGTTTTCCTAAGAATCTTCATAAGGAAGAGAATTTTTTTTGTTACCACTGGTGTCTTATATTAAAGAAAAATTTAAAGTTCAGTAAGTTATGAATTTATCTTTATAATAGTAACCTATATTTGTAGCTGACTGGGAAATTGCCATACTTTGTCTGTCCACGGCAGATAGACAGGTGATTCAAAGGGAACTGCTGAAATTGTGCTCCTTGGGACGTGTCCATCACATGTCATTCAGATCATATAATGCATCTTTTCAACAAGTCTTACAATGGAAAATTCTGTAGAATTGATGAAACCTAAATCAAAAGTCTGCTTCAAGTAAGTGTTTTGGGTGACAGGCATTTCATATTTCTAAACTATTTGTGAAAATAAAATGATTCTTTAGCATTAAATCAAAAAAGTTATTAACGTTTTTTAAATTTGAAATTCAACCTTATGAAAAAATGTTTTATAGGCATATGCTGTTCTTTACTGAATGTGTCAAGCAAATGCTGATTGTAATCACTCAGGTCCAGATACTCTTGTAAGAGATTTTTTTTTTTCATTTAGAACTGTATGAATTGCTTATTTCTTCCAACTGTAATAACAGTACAGAAATGAAGAAAATTTTATTAGCTCTTTCCTTCTTTTTTTTTTTTTGACAAAATTGTCAATTTAACAGGTTAAAATTGATGCTAGAGAGGTGAAATTCATGAAATGACCAGATTTTAACTCATGCCTTGTGCTCTCTGATTCCCAATAGAGTGATATGATTTTTGTGCATCTGTAAGAAATACTGGATTTAATGTCTGCAAAGACTCTGGAAACTCTGCAGAATGTTGCCATTTGGATGATTTTTAGAAATACTCCACTGATCATATTCAAGTTCCACCTGAAGTACTATATCCCACTCACTGGCTTTGTCTGGTTTCCCTCCAAATTTGAGTATGCGAGCTCTTCCAAGGCCTTCAAAGTTGTTCTCTTTCTTATGAACTTACTAAAAGAAATTAGGTGAAATTTAATTGAAGTGAATGTTGAGTAGCATGAAAAAAAATGGTATCTTAATATGACCTTTGAATTTTAAGCACATCTGGTAAATATTTTTCTTTGTGTATATCCTTGCCCCATGTATCTTCTCTGTGCATTGTGGACATTTAGCTGCAAATTTGAAGAATGTTTTCACACAACAGATTTTTAAAATGGATAGGTTTAAGTGTTATTCAATAAGAAGTAATTTTGCTAAACCACATTTGTGAAAGTGTGTTAATAGTCACACAGCTCTTCTGTCAAGCATAATTCTAGTAATTATAACAAGCAATAGAAAGCTGACATATTAAAGAAATACTGTGGTTCCTATCTTTACATTTATCTTGAAAGTTGAATACAGATTTTGCCAAGGTGATTAAAATAGTTATTGCTGATTCTTCTGCTTTTACTGTTTCAGAAGTCTCTTGAATTATGCTTTCTGTATGATTTAATAAATTCACTCCATCTTCATCTGATATTTAGTACACAAGCAACAATGTGATGCAGGAAATGCCGTACTTTATTTGCATTTGGATCTGTCTCTGTCAGGCGGTTCAGCATTGGGCAGAGATCTGTGCTATCTGTCTACACAGCACTGTTGGTGACCAGTAGAGATGCTAGGCTAAGTTATAAAACTAGCCCAAGTGGAAATGCTTATCTCTGCTTCAAAACAGGGCCAGAAATACCAGTTTCAGACATTTCTGCATGATTGTTACTGTTGTATATTGTATGTTGTATTGTATAATTGTATATTGTATTGCATATTGTGCATGGTTGTACTGTTATATAGTATGGATAAGTACTGTATAAAAATGCACTGGAGAATGTTAACACATGCAATAGAAGCGAGTTGTCTCTAAGTCATCGTGGCATCGGTGCAGATCCACTGCTTGCATTTCTTATTGTCATGAGCTGTGCTAGAGAATCACATGCAAAATAGTGTTTCCTGCTTGGGACCATGGTCTACTTGTTTTCTGAAGGGCAAAGTACCTTTTCTGACACTGAAGATGTCAATAAATGATGACCATAATTTCTTTTCATTAAGTGTTAGAGGTGTGTGCTTATTTGCCTGGGATGCAATAGCTCCTATTTTGGCTTAGATAATGCACTCAGTTACAAGACAGGTAGCTTCTATCTCTGAAAATTAAAAATGTAAGAGCCATGAACCTCTATATTGTTCTGAAATATTAGAAGCTTATATTTTGTGTGCCCTCCCTGCAAGAGTCTTTGTGAATGCACATAAAATGATAAGCAAGAGTCAGGGCAAGAATTCATTACTTTGAGAGAAGCCAAAGGAATATATGTATTAGAGAATAATTCAAGCCATAAGAAACACAGTATCTCTGGACATCCAGCTCTTCTTCTTTGTCTTGCTGTCCACAGAGGCCTAAGAGCCATGTCCTTGGTTCCATGGGAGAATAGAACAAGTGAAATTAAGTCGTTACCTAATAAGACAAACAGGGATTATTTTGGTTACTTTTGCCAAGTAAAAGCTCTTTCTCCAAGTGGACAGCTCCCAGTGGAAGGAAGAGATGGAAAGTAGAATCAAAACTAGAATCAAAACTCCTGACTGACACTGTATGCCAGGGGAGACAGGATGTGTTGTTAGGAAAGAGATGGAAGCAGGATGATTGCTGGCATTTAAATATAGCTACTTGACTTTTATCAGACAGGGGGAAATGATTACTTGCCACTTACATTAATTGCTGAAGAGACATAGGAGACTTTCATTTTGAGCCCAAGCATGACAGGATACCTCATTAAAGATGCAGAAAAAAATCACTTGATACAAAAAACTTAAATACGAGAAATAACACATTTTTTTTGAGCATCTTACATTGGCACAGAACTGCACGGGAAGCAATTTGATGTAGATTGCTAACACTGGCTGTAAAGACCAAAGATGCTTCCAAAATTAGCCTCATCTGGCAAACCCTGCTTCTTATAAATGTTGACCTTTGTCCCAAGAAATACATGTATTTATTGGAAAAAGTAGACCTTCCTTACATACCTGCTCAAGTCCAGATGTATTCCTGCCCTGGGCAGAGTTTGAAGCAGGGGCAAGTCTGCTTCCCTGCAGTTTCTGTCCTCACTCCATTTCTTCAGCTCTCATGGAACCAACTGTTTACTTGGCATTTTGCTCCCGAACTGGCCACTTCATTTAACTATTTTTTTTCTTTTTCCTCTTTTTATCCCCTGACTATTAATCAAACAATGAGATAAAGACAGAAAACTACTTGTAGATTTCTGAAAACATTACTGTGACAGTAAAGGAGCTATAGGCACATATGCAAACAGAATTGTATTGCTGTATCGAACTTCACTTCAAACTGTCTGAGAAACAGCATATAATTCAAGATTTGACACATATATGGCACCATTATTAACATCTATGTATCAAAAGCAGATAGAGAACATGAAAATACAGCCATGCTTTCTGGCCTTAAACTCAGTGACTCAAAATGAGAGATGAATCAAAATCAGAATTCTGCAGCAGATCGCAGATAAAAGCTGATTGCTGCTGGATAGAGTGCCATGGTTTGTCTGGGATAATTCTTGTGATGGAAAAGGCAAATAGTTAAAATTTGGTAAACTGAACTTAGAAAATACATTTCCCTAGATTTTTTCTTCTTTTTCCTCTTTTTTTTTTTTTTTTTTTTCCCTCTCCAGAGAAATGCAAAATTCAGTAAGTGATAAATCTGGGATGGTACTACAGTATCTCAGCGGACCCTCATGAACTGGGAGGAAATAGGAGGAAAATGCTTTTTCATCACAGGAAGCTCCCATCCTCAGTTAGGATTAAATATTCAAAATGCAAAAAAAAGTTCATGAATCAGTAGTCCAAAAATGTTCATCAAATATAAATTGACACCTCTTTTATTTTGATTTTTATTATTCCTTTTCATTACCCTGTGAAATAATTCCTGCAGGAAATGACTTCATTTTCCGTCTAAAATAAATGCTTAATTTCTTTTCCTTAATCCCATTCTTTGAATGACATCTGGTCATTGCAAAATTTAACTACTTTTGAAATCTCCTGTGTAATGAAAAATACTTTTCCAGTCTACAGATTCCAATACTTTGTTATATGAAAATAACTGTTGTTTTGGGAAAAAAAAAAAAAGGCCATGGCATTTTATTTCCAACAAACAATGCATATTGCAAAGCATCCGTTTTTCAGCAGTTCTGCAGACTCTTTATTGTAATCACAGACTTACATCTGCTCATCTTCATCAATTACTTTGACAGGGACTAAAATGCTATGGAATTATCTGTGTATAATCATTCAAATTTTTGAAGGGTGGCTTTTAAAATGTAATACCTAAAGTGATTCATGAACTTCAGGCGATATGATGTGGTTGTGGCATCATGATAATTTTTGCCGTTACTAGTAAAAGGCCACAGGCTTTGTATTGACCTAATGATGTAATATTTTTTGCATTTTCCTTGGCCTGAACTGGCCTTAGCTTGCTTTGATAACATTCTAGCGCTCAAGTGACTTTTGCCTGACCACTCGTAGCTTCATGTCTGGGAATACTGCATGAGACAAAGGGTTGACAAAACCAGGTATTCATCATGGGAAAAGTGACAGCCCTTTGTATTAAACTGTGCTAAGGGACACTACAATCCTTTTGACACTACATGTTTTAGACTTTAGCTGGAGGCAGAACTTAAGAAAACACAAAAACAACCCCCAGTGGATGCTAACACTGAGGAGGAAGTGACCCACTACTGTGGACAACATACTCCTTGCAAGAAAAGACTTTGGGTGGAGGAAGGCATTGTTAGCCTAATCCTAAGGAGCACTGGAAGGGTGAGCATAGCTCCAGGAAAATCAATAAATAAATATAACCTTTCTTGTTTTCATTTAAAAGATATAATGTATGAGGGTTTTCGGTTTTTTTTAAATAACTTGCTTTGAATAGCATCAAAATGGGGCTAGTGATTTGGGCTTGTACACTACAAAAATGCTGATGGGTTGAATATGGAGAACCACATTGTACCTGTCAATATAAAGTGCTCAGACATACATGAGAATATTATGAATATTCTGTGCTCGGACAATATTCACATAATGAATATTATGTGCTCGGACGTACATGAGAAAATTTGAATGCCCTGGAGCAGACATGTCCAGCCCATGCCCATGGACCGCATGCGGCCTGGCAGAGCTTTCCATGCAGCCTGCCCCAGCTGCCACATTGCCATGGCAATGGTTCTGCCACTGCTGAGTGGCCCAGCTCGGACCCAGGCACGCATGCAACACTCAGCAACAACCAAGCAACAAACAAGATTGGTGTGAAAAGAAATCTGGAGAGTAAGGCTGCTAATTTCAAATTTCCTGCTTTGGTGATAGATGGATGAAAGTACTGATGCTACAGACATAGCTCAACTTGCCATTTTCATTAGAGGTACTGATAACAAGTATGATGTCACAGAAGAAATGGCTTCTTTGTTGCCATTAAAAGATGCAACTTAATCTCTTGATTTGTACAAAGCATAGAAGTTACATTAAAGTGATTTTTAACTTTTATCAACATATACAGTATAGCTACTGATGGCACCCCAGCAGTGGTTGGTAAAGAAGAGGGACAGCATTCAAAATGAAACTTAAAGGGCCTGGAGCATCTCCCTTATGAGGAGAGGCTCAGTAA
>WBMW01000674.1:106167-119999 GCA_013396635.1 Penelope pileata | reverse complement strand
TCAATTTTTTGATGCATTTGCGACTCTATTTGCAGTAAATGTAAATACATCACCTGCAAATTTTCAAATGGAATGCATGGAGTTGCAATCAGACATTCAACTGAAAGAAAAATGTGATCATATCTCTTTACTAGACTTCTGTGGGACCTATCTTACCAGAGAAGCATATCCCTTGTTTCACAATCATGCCTTATTCACATCATCGCTTTTTGGCAGAACGTATATTTGTGAACAACTGTTTTCAAGGATGAAGCACAGGAACAGTCATATTTCCTCAAAAACCTCTGATGAACACCTTGAGAACTCACTGAGAACTGCAGCCACTTTCATCGACCCAGACATTGATGCATTAGTTTCATGAAAACAAGGTCAAATATTCCACTAATTTTATGTTTGCATTGCTCTCTTTAGTGTTTTAATAAAAATATAGAAAAAAAAATTTTGCTAGTCATATAGATTAACTGTCTTATATATTTTATATGTGGCCTGAGACCATTCCTCTTCACTCAATGTGGCCCAGGCTAGCCAAAAGGTTGGATACCATGCCCTAGATCATCCCCTTAAGAACTTGGATTTGTATGAAAAAATATGTCTCCACAAACCCAATGTCTTAATTTCTATGTAGTTACTTTAATTGACCAAGATTAAAAGGAAGCCAAAAGGAATAACAACAGGGACAATCAAATTAGCATGGCTTGGAAATCTTGTTTACAAACTATAACCAACATCAATACATTTATGTCTTCCTTTTCTGACCTTCTTGTCAAAAGCAATTATGCATAAACGATAAATCTTAGGAACTCGGGACATGACATGCTACGGATCTTGTAAGTATAATAGCTGTATATTAACAAGTTCTAAAAGCTTCTTTTGGCACCTCCAAAGGAGAAGGCAAATTTAGCGGCCAGATATCTGTTTATTGAACTGATACACGAAAATAGTATTTTGTAAGCAATAAGTTGGGAGTTCAAAATGGTGCCTATAGTAAAAAGGGGAAAAATATAAACTTGGCTTCTGTAATTGTTGCTGCTTCAAAAACATCAGAATCAAGACTATTGTCTTTAGACAAAAGTTTTTTTTCCTTTTTGACTCCACAAATAATAGATTGATGATCCACAAATTGCCTTCTATGCTGGAAATCCTCAAGGCTCTTAGACTTTGACAGTAAAACATGACTTGCTTGATTATCCTGTTATTCTTTTCAAATACACTGATTCTTTTTCCAAAGCAATCAAATGTTTTCAATTTTCTGAACATTTGCAGTCTATTATTTTCTGTGGTTTATTCCTCAGAAGGCTTAATTCCACCCCTAATTACAAAAAACAACCTGTATTATGAAAAGTGTGCACTGTATCAATAAATACTGAAAAAAAAGGAGAATGAGATATATATTAATCTATATAAGAACAAAAGGTGCTTTTGCTTTATCAGTAAACTGCAAATATCTGTTGTAGCTTCTCCAGAGTAATCAGACTTGCAGTGAAGATAAGTTCAAATAAATCTCCCATGATCCAAATTATTATTATTTTTGAAGGAACGTAAGTCAGATGTTGTCATTCGTTCCCTTTGCTATAGAAAAGCTCCTTCTCTGGGAGCTATTGTTTATCTACTTATTTAAATTCTAATTTGCATTTAATAGGAACAAACCTCAGAGAGTTTCTGTCTAAACAGACAATGTTTGGCAGCAAAAATAAAAAACCTACAGGTTATTGCACACATTTTGGTTGTTAAGTAAAGTCTCTTTCATTAACAGTTTTATTTGCCATATTAAGTTCCCAAGGAAATCAATGGCTGTCAGGAGTTTTAAATGAAAATGCAGCCAAACTGAAGTACCTTCAAAACAAACAAATCTGTCTATTCATTGAAACACTTAATAATCTTTTTGCTGAACACCTTTACAATACTAAAGCATAGAATTAACAACTACTTTATATTACAGAGGATCTGTGCAACATTCATCAGTGTCATGCCTAAGAGCCTTTTCAAAACTGTTAAATACTATGAATCATGGTTCACTATTTGTTTCAATGTTATCCTGAAAAGGAGTCAAAGACATTTAACTGCTGTTGATTATGTGTGAGTTATGATCAGTACATAGCGGATTCTCTCTGGTGCTCCTTCTTTCTCACACTCCTCTTGTGCTCCAGTGTGGCCCCTACATCAGCTGCAGTCATTTGGAAAAACAGTTCTACTCAGGCATGGGTTCTTCATGGGCTGCAAGGGCATCTCTGCTCCACAGTGGAGTACCTCCTCCTACTTCTCTGACTTTGCTGTTTGCACTGCTGTTTCTCACTTTTATTCTTTTCTCCTCTATCTTTGCAGCAGCTTCTGTCCTTCACTACATATGCTTTCTCTGATGCACCATTGTCTTGGCTGCTGGGCCATTGGAGCCTTCCGGAACCAGCCATATCGGGTATGGGGCAGCCGTGGCCTTTCCTCACAGAGGAGCCTGGCAGCCCCCTGCTGCCAGCGCCTTAACATGGACACCCAACACATGGCTAGAGGGTATGTGGAATCATATTAGGCTTCATTTTATGGAGCATTTAATAGTATATCAGCAGCTGAAGTGGAAGTTGAAATTTCTGGACTGAACTTCTATAACACTTGTGATAGAGGTAGGTGATGCAGTGCATCAGGCAGTCCCTGATATTATTCACAATAATAAGTCTACATGATAAAGTATTGACTTTTCTCTTGCCTTGAAGCCAAGTGACACATGGACATCTGCACATGACAGAACTTGACACTGGATATTCTCTGGTGATGCTTTGTCAACTGACATGTTGGTGATCGCATTTTTAAACCACTTCAAAGTGTTTGAAATAATGTGATAATTGCATTGCATCTCATTGCAGAGGTGTTGTCACGGCATGAAACCCAACATAAATTGCTTATGACCTCAGATGTGGCAAGAGAGTGCAAGTCCTGTAAGGTTTCAAAGCTGGCTGGGGTAGCATTGGAGGATGGACACAGCCAAATTTTATGAATACTAATCTATGCTGCCTTTTTGGTGAATTCTTGGAGTCAACTATACTGAGAATGCTTAACCTTTGTCTTGAAGAGAATTAACTCTTGTCAACAGAGATGGAAACAGGGAGCCACCAAGCAGTTAAGCAGTATGGACCATCAGGGGTCTGGTGCATAAGCTTTTCCCTGAACTCCCGTTATATAGAGGCGTAGAAGTACCCTGAATGCCTTGAAAAAGAGAGTGAGGTCAGAGATGCATGAAAACTCAGTAACTTGCAGATTTTCTTATAAAGCACTCTTCCCATTCGTAACTTTTTATGTGTAGAGAGATAAAACTGTGTGGATTTGGTTCCAATAAACGTTCACTTAAGTCTTATGCGTTGTGGTCACTGAAATATGTCTGTGGATCCTGCCATTTGAGTACAGATCGGGTTTAGACTGGTTAGGAAGGCAGCACAGGGAGAGGGGGATAGGAACATATTTTCTGTGTTAGCTGGGGTTGCCCACAGTTCCAACAATTTTTGTGTTGTTCTTTTTCTCTCTCTCCTGCTGTAAATGAATAGCTTGATTACTACATAGATTTATTTAGTTGTATTTACATTTATGTGTGAAAATGAATTGTTGAACACTGTGCAAATGTGTGTGAAACTGATGAGAGAAAGCTGAGCTGAAGTAATTAATTTGCATTATGTTTTAAAGTTCCATAGTACTGTGGTCCTCTTATTTGTAGGAATTACTCCATAATGTAGATCAGCAGTTTGAACCTGACTCCCAAGCAGATATCAGTTACCAGCACAATTTTTCCAGTCTTCAGCCAATTTCTTGATCTTTTCCAAAGGCCTTCAAACACGGTCAGGGATCAGGAAGCTTTTCTGTCCTCTATCCTGTGACTGAAATTACATTCACCAAAGGCATAATTCATCAGGTGAACAATGCCTGCCCATTTGTGTGAGGTGAAGATAACTAGATTATTGGTCATATATGTGGCTTTACATACCTGCTTATTCCTTTGCAGTACTTGATGTGTCTATCACAAGACAGAAGATGTCTATATTTTGTCTATTCAATGGTTACATTACACCATGAGGGAGAGGCTACAGAGAGTCGTTTTTCTTTATCTGATGAACAGTGGTCCCTGTCCCCAGTTTGTATACTAGACCCTTGAGAGTCCTCCTGCATTCTATTTCATCGACCCATGGTAGGTATTCATCTTGAAAGCTCTTCTGGTGGAGAAGGCATGCTCCCACATTTAGGAGAGGTCATTCATGCTCGTTTAGAGATTTGGACATCAGGGAAAGAACAAAGTCATCGACCTGTGCCCAAGCTGGAGGTGAGTCTATGAATGGACATGAACACGTTCCAGGAAAACTGTGTTATTAAGCAGAACGGCTGATGAATGTTAAACGTTTACAGTTTTAAAGTAGCTTTTACAGAGTTAATTCCCAGAAACAAGTAATCATATTATAAATGAGTATCTGTTTATCTCCAACAACATAAAATAGATTTAGGAAGATAAAAACAGTTGGAAGTGCAATGGTTCATGAGTTTTCCAGAGAAATATGCTTGAACTGTGATTGCCTTTCTTAGAACATTCTCAGGAACTGGCATTTTCACTGTCTGAACTCCTTTTACTATAAAAGGAAGATCTTTGGACAACCTTGGAGGATGCACAAACCCAGGAAAAAACATCTCCAAACTGGGAGAGAGCAGAGAGAACACAGCACAGGCCTTTTGGCAGATTTTGACACTATACAGATCATGCCGAAGAGTTGAAAAAAGGCTATTTGTCCAGATGAAAGTAGAAATTGTAAATATAAAATTGGAAGCAAAGATGACATTGTAGTGAAGATAATGGATTAAAACTCAGGAGATATGCGTTTAACTCATGGTTCTGCTTTTTAGTCAGTTTTAAGAAAGTTATTTCATCCTTTTTTGTTTTGGACTACGTGTTTGGATGATACACTGCATTCCCTCTATCTTTTGTCTGTCTTCTGTTTAGAATACGACTTTTGCCACGAATAACTTTAATGAACCATACATAAGCCCATGGTGAAACTTCCAGACAAATTCTTTGGTGATTCCTATTCATGTTTCTGCAATCAAAGAACAGTCATGACCAGTCACAATAAAAACCAAAACCTGAGGATATTCAATGCAGAGAGGAGGAAAAAGGGCATTGAAATTAAGAGTGGTAATCAGAATCCTTTCAAATGACGCTGCATGCCAGACAGACAAAAAAATATAAAGTTTTCAGTTGTTGTAATAGCAGCTGAACAGAGATGCTGTAGAGTCTCCTTCTCTGGAGATATTCAAGACCCACCTGGACACTTTCCTGCGTAACAATAGGTACCTACTTTAGCATGGGATCAAACTAGATGATCTCCAGAGGTCCCTTCCAAATTCTATGATTCTGTGATTCTATGATTCTGTCAGTCGGTGGTAAATTAATTTCTTAATGGTATCAGACTTACTGGAGCACCTATGTTTGTAGATCATATTAAAGGAGGTGCTTGAGGCAGCCTGATTAAGTCATACCTTTTTAATTGCTTGGTTTCATCATCATCTATCATACTTAGATCCATAAGATGTTAAGCATTCTGGACATGAACTGATTTCCCCTCTTTTTCAGTCAGCATTCAAATGCTACATTGCTCAAGGCATTGACTTCCACCCAAAACCTGTCCAATGCATGAGCGCTGATCTCAGCTATGAGCATTTCTGAAAACCTTAAATCTTCCCTTCAGCCACCAGTGAGTTACTTCTAGCAGTGACACACCAATTTGAAGTTCTTTCAGTCCATTCTTTCACAATCATTCAAATTCATCCTAGTATTTTTTTTGCCTTCCCCGATTAGTATGTCAACTGGATACAGATGTAAAGCTAGACAACCAATTAGTTACTGATGATAGAAAGCATCTATACAGGGAATACCTTTTTTTTTTTGCAGCAAAAAGAAAGGGCAAGTACATACCCCAGGAGAAGGAGGCTCTTCTTTGTCTTCAGTGCTCAAGCCTCAAGTGATCCATACCTGTTGCTCAATTGTCCTGTCAAAAGGAAAAAAGAACATCAAAGATGTATTTGAGCTCACAATTTTAGCTTGATGTAAAGCTGTATTAGGTATAATCCCATTTCTCAGAGTGAATGAAATTCTATGTTATCTGGAAAGCTAGAGCTGCTGTCTCAGATTTATGGGGCTTAACTTGCTTAGCTTGACAGATGCTGTTTGGGATCAAAAGACATTGATGTAAACAAGGCTGCATCTTCAAGGTCAGGAAAACTCTAGGGAAGAGATTGTCTTGGTGCAATGCAGAAAGAAGACAGAAACATATTAAACCTGTAGCTGAGTATAACCTTCTGAAATAGTATAATTTTTATAAACATAAGTCCCAGAACTTCAGACAAGTCCAGTCAGGTATGTGCAGTAATATCCTGCTGCTCACTTGTAAGATCACTCACAAGATATCTATATGCGAGTCTTCTGTGTTTAGAGTATCCATAGATTAAATCCTATTCTTACATCTCACTGCTTCTTTAGGAAGTCACAAGACAGATACTTTCTGTATTTCCAAGGCCTCCTTATTTTGCAATATAAAAATGGTACAGTCTTTATTTATTTACTTATTTACTTTCACTATTTTGTTACAAAGTGAAAAAAGCCCCAACTACTATTTCTGGACAGGACCTTAGTGTCATACAGTCTGTGAAGAAATAGAGATGGTCGTTGCCTTGCAATAGCACTATTTTTGGAAGACAACTGTGAGTTTCCTAGTCTTTGTAAATCTGATTCCAAGGGAGAAACAACGGACAGCACTTTGCGGCAAGTCTGTACTCCTTTGAACAGCTTTGTACAATGATAGAGCAAAGTATCTAATAAAGGTTGCAGCAATCTCAAGCGCTGAACAGTGCTTCCATGCGGGTTACTATTTAGACATTTTAGCCACATAAGCATAGTATTTATTCTCTAAACAATAACTCTTCTTCGTCGTTCTGGCAATACCTGTCCAAGTATCCTTCCCCTCCACCTTATTCCCATTTATGGGTTATCAGTGAGCTCACTGACCATTTTAGATGGATTTTAGTCAAAAGCAGCGGAACATTACTATTTGTAAAACCTACAAGAATCTTCTCGGTAGACGAAGGAGATCCTTCGCCTGCCCTCATACAAGAAAGGCTGCTGAATGAGCATGTGTGTTACTAGACAGCTGTGAATCCATGGGGGAAAACATTGTGAATGCTTTAAATTTAATAAATAAATAAATAAATATTCAGAACTCTCTGTCAGCCCTAAGACTCAAATGCATGGGAAAAAATACTTGGTCAGTTTTGGTGCTCCCTTTACAACATTTTGAAGGTTTCTTCTTGGCATTGTTAGAATGAAATATGAGACTGTGGAGCTTAATGCTACAGCATTTCACAGGCACCCCAGATTCCACATGACACTATTAATGATCTCATACATTTTCTGCCTAAGTACCAAATCTATCTAATCCTCTGAAGAGTCTCCTTTCTTCTGTATCTTCCATGGCTTGCAGAAGGGAGAGGGTAAGATTCAGAGAGCTTGGACACCAAGCTTCAGTGTCCACAGGTTTGATAGATTGTGCAATGAAAAATTGGTGCTAGGAAAGAGAAAACTCCTGCCAGGGATTTTTCCTTCTGCTATATGTGGAAAGGGTTACATGAAATATATTTCAACTACTGGATGGCTCTACAGATCTCCTGCAGGTCAGAAAATTGATTTTTCTGCCCTTCCTCTGTGAACATACTAAAGCATCACATACAGAATGTATATGTAAGTGATTCTTCAAAGAGAAATATCTTTATTATTTATTATACTAGTTTGATTTCTGGTGGATAATAATGAAAAATTCCATTACAATCACAGCATTTTCTACAAGGGAATTAATATTAGAGTTAAAATATCTTTTTCGTAGTCTTATGGTCATTGTGAAAATCTGAAAAAATAATTCATGTAATTACTTATCTACACCTTGTAAACGCCACTTGGAGACTGCATAGTATTTACGTGAATATAAATCATCATTTTTTTTTTCTTCTGTCTTAGTTTCTAACTGAAACTTTCTCCCAGTGTCTGCTACAAAGCTGTGTTTTGGTTCTAGAAAGAAAACAAGGCTGATAACACCTGGCAGAGCTGAACAGAACCAAGGACATTGGTATGTCTCTGCCAGGAGAGTGAAGAGGCTGGGGGGGCCACAGGGAGCTGGGAGGGGACAGGACCAGGGCAGCTGACCCAAACTGACCAAAGCGATATTCCATACCATATGACATCATGTAATATAAGGAAGGGAAGTGAGCGGGGAGGGCGCGTTTGCTTGGGGATTGGCTGAGCATCAGTCGCGGTTGGTGAGCGATTGTTTTGTACAATCACTTGTTTTGTATATAATTATCATTACTGTTATTGTACTCTATTTTCCTCTTTCTGTTAGTAAACAGTTTTTATCTCAACCCACGAGTCCTGCCTCATTTCTTGATTCTCTCCCCCATCCCAGCTGGGAGGAGGGAGGGGTGAGCGAACGGCTGTGTGGGGTTTCCCGGCCTGCCTGCTGAAACCAGAACATCTTCCTAGGAAGAAAAATATATCTGAAGTTCATGCCTGCAATCTCATGTTGCTAAGGGTTTTATTACCTGAAATGCAGAACTCTAGGCTATTCATTTCCTTAAGATACTGTAGTAAATGTCGTTGTTAGCTGGAACTGTGCATGTCATGGATTAATACCAAAGGCATCACTCTGCTAAACAAGAACAGCAGCAGTGCAAGAGATTAAGAAGTGACTGGAAATAAAAACAACAAGAAAAGTTCTTATTCTGAGAATCTGTAATAATTCTTAGTTATTGAAAAATAACTGTGCTATTTCTTTAAAACCAAAGAAGAAACACTGTTCCAGATTCAAGTTTGTTACTATACTCGTATATTATAGGAAACTCCATAATCTCTTTGCTGGCCAAATACAAACTTAAGATGGTGTTATAGCTTAGCTGAAATTGCTGGAATAGTCTTCACAGAAACAGTACAGTGTCACACAAATTACATTCAAGCTTCAAAGCACTGTGTAAACATTAACTAAATGTTAGTCAGAGTTCTTTGAATCCGTAAGGCAAAAACAAGATCTCTCTCCCCTTGTAGATGCACTAGATTTACAACTTTACTTGTCAAATAGGAGATGCTGAAGAGAACAAGTATTTTGTATATTAGTCATTCGGATTACATGAGAAAACTCTGCATCCATCTTATCATGCTGTGTGAAATATTTAGATAAGCCAGAACACAAGATATGTGTTTAAAATAATAGGTTTAAAATAATAATAATTTTTAAAAAAATCAAAGGACCTAATTTGCACAGGTAGAAAAACTTCTTTAATATTTCATATTTACAAATGTTGATTCTTTTCACATCTGTCGCCTACTTCAGTTATACTGTCTTCAGCTCTCTGGTGATACGTGAAGAGCCTGTACAGAGGGAGAGAGTTAGGATCTTATCACCGCTGAAGAAGGCTTGAAAGTACATGTGGGGCACAATCTGCTTACCTGGGAACTCAATGTGAAGCAAATTGCAGCACTGACCTAAAAGCTTCCTAAAGCCAGTAACCTACCTAGTCAATAGAATGAGAAGGATGACTCTGATATGTGCAGAGGGAAAATACCGCTTACCTATTTTAGGCATCTGTTTTTCTCAGGCAGTGTACAGTATTTGTGTAGTGACGATGAGCATCTTTGGCATAATAGCCTAAAATCAGAGCACTCATTCAGAAGGTGAAAGACACAGTCTTCTTTTTTCAGCTCCAACTTTTTGTCCTTATCCACTGAAAGTCTAATAAAATATTGGAATCTTTGCAGGAGTTGCACTTGGAGTTTATTTTCCCCCCAGGTCTGTGGCCTGAAATCTTCATGGTTTCCTCTTACCTCTCTTTCTGGCACTTCACATTTTTTCTTCCTCATCGCGTAGTACTACAGATTCCCCAGGAGAGTGGGAATGTCCTCCCTACTCCAGGATATCCCATGGCTTCGTTGCTCAGAGGCTCTTCTGAGATGTTGCAATGGTGGCAGCAGCTGCTTGCAGACTGGGAAAGATACGAATTTGAGTCTTATGAGATTCACTTTGCATTTGGAAACCATCTCCACAGCACAGTGTGGAGAAGATGTGTTACTGGTATGCAGGAGTGCAGACTGAATGTACAGAGTGCAGAGCAGGGCTGGCTTATCCTAGCAATATTGAACCCACTGCACTTCTGCTGTAAGCTGGGACTGCGGCCACTTGTTTGGGACTTCTAGACATCAGGTATCCTGGCTGGACCTGCAGCTACTGCTCGTTCACTGAGGTTAAGGTTGCTTAGAAGCCACTGACAAATGTGCCATGCTGTGTAATGTTAGCAGTGAGAAGTTACGGTTCTTAAGGAACTTGGTAAATCTGCACCTGAGGAGATTTTTGTAGTTCTTAGTCAGGTATCCTTTGTACTTCTCCCCTTCAGATGTGGTGATCTCAAGTGCCAAATCTCTTTGCTTTCATCAAGAAATAAACTGAGCCCTAAATTCATTCCTGTTTGTTATCTATAAGGCAACAATATTAACTCCCAAGTTTGTGTTTCCTTATATGCCAGGTTGCACTGCAGTCACTGAGGCTGCCTACTCCTCACACATATTCCAAATCTTGTCTGACTGCCTGGAGTCAAGACTTTTTGTGATGGGAGGAGAGCAGTGAAGGTTTACTCAGTACAAAGTAGAAGCACTCTTGCTCCTAGTCTCTTGAGCAGATTCAAAGACTCAGAGCCTCTTACAAACGTAGAAATAGCCTAGAAAATCTACAAGGAGAAAAATTCAGGAAAAGTTCAGAATTTATGTACACTAAGCATATTATAAGAATTTTATCACTTTATAGTGAAAAAGGACATTCCTGCATCTGACTCCCATGTCTTCTGTGTTAACCTACATTTCTCTCTTTTACTTTTGCTTTTATCCCTCATAAGAATACAGGTTTGGGATAATAAAAAGGTGAAACATCAATACAGCAGCAAAATGAGTCTTTCACTGCATCACAGAGCACGTTTCAAATCTCTTCCCTCTTCTAAGATGCATTTCCAATTTGTCATAGTTATGTCTACCAGATGGAATTCAACTCTGCTGGGTCTGAATTTTTTTTCTTAGTGTGATAACAAATACAATGCCTGCCATGTATTTTCAGTTTGTACAAATGACTTACCTTGTCAGTAGATTCACAAAACCTCAACATTTTTTTCTCTCTAATTGTGCAGATGGTTCAGAAGGATTGTATAGCATGCCCGGAATGTTTTTTACTGAGACACAGCACAAAACAATCTACACGACACAATGTCTTTGTTTCAGAAAAGAAAAGAATCAAAAAACTCTCATTTATTCAGGAAAAAGGGAGGAACCAGCTGTGTAACGTGAAAGGAGACTAAGTGACATTAAAAATCAGGCAAAAAGAAAGTAAACTCTTTAAAATAGAGCAGCGTCTTCTGCACGCGGTACCAAACTTAGAGCTACCAACCCAATTGTAGTTCGTCTCTTTTTAATTCTTACCTCAAACCATGAAATAAAGCATTATGAAGAAGTTATTTAAGCGGCTGCTGAAACAGCAGGATCTGATTGTGCATTCAATATGAGCTGCATTCAAGCATTGTTTTTGAGAGGTATCTGAAAATGTGATTATCTGCTTTCTTCCTTTTGACTTTTGATATTTACAATTTTTCTTTTGTAAATCCAGAAACAGTAAAGAAACTCAGCAACAAGTAGAAATCTAATCAAAGTCTTCAATAAGACATTTTGTGTGCTTTTTTTTCTTTTGTGATTTTGGAAACACTGAAAAGTACAGATTACTGTACATTTCCATCTTGGCTCTTCAAGATTAGTGGTCACATAAGCCAGGCTCTTTCTCAGCTCATTTCAACCCTATCAAAGGCTCAAGAGCAGAGTTCAGCTGTTTCGGGAATCTTAATAGGTGATTAAATGAATATTCATCTTGTTCATCATATTAGCATGATATGCAATGACTTGCTGTCAGCCAGGAGGACGATCTGAGCAAGGGAGATTTCCTATAAACGGAAGGACCGTGTTGAAAGACAATCATTGACTGTTACATATTACAGGGAGATGGAGCCTGCATGGTCACACAGAATTCCAGATAGCATTATTTGGTAGAAATTGCAGATGCACGTACTTGGAGAGCTCTATAAACAGGGAATAAGGTGTGTTATGAGAAAACAGGAGCAGGCTGCCCAGGGAGGTGGTGGAGTCACCGTCCCTGGAGGTGTTCAAGACACGTCTAGATGTGACACTAAGGGACATGCCTTAGTGGTTTAATGGGCTATTTTGGTGGTAGGTGGACGGTTGGACTAGATGATCTTGGAGGTCTTTTCCATCCTTAATGATTATATGATTCTATGAAAAAGGAGAAGGGGAAAGTGGAAGAAAGGAAGGATGTGAAACAGAGTGGCTGTCTAGGTTGGGATTGACAATATTACAGTTTTACAAAAAATAGCATTTTTGGAGGCTAGTATTGTGGCACTTGATGGTGAACTTCATAAAAATTATGTTATAAACGTTCTAGCATTTTGCAGCTTTCTTTTTCTGTTAATGATGTAATTAAAGTCGTAGATTAAATATCTCACTGCACATTTGCATTGAGTGTATTTTCTGTTTAATAGCCAGCCAATGGATGCAGGACAGGTTCAGTTACTGGCACATCGTTTAGAAGCAGACAGATCTGAAGTGCAAACTGATAATCTTGGTATATCCTCTAAATTTAAATCATATTTCAATATGATCTGAAGTTCTCAAGGTTGTCTCAAATCAGATTTTCAGCTTTAGTAATTACATGAGCTTGTGGATTGAAGCTCTTGGTGTAAAAGTTAGTTTATTTTACATTTGTGTTTTAAGCTTCCCCATGCAAAGAGACGTGAAAGAGCAGAAATATTTTTCCACACACAAAATTGATAATTTATTTTATGTTAATACCAACAGCTGTGAAATAGCAGTCCTTAGATCAGCTGAATAATATGTGTGCTGGACTGCAATCTGCTGGTGTTCAGAGAAGTTAACTTTTTTTTTAATTTAAGGCTTCACATTCTCTTCAGCTTAAAGCCTCATGTCTAGCACTGGATTTGGTCTTTTGACTTTCACAGTGGAGATGATCAATGTATGAATTTCTGGAGATTCCCCTGTATTTCCTTTAGTTTGATAGGACAAAGTTGTCCACTGTCAACAACAAGGTGCCAGGCATCTTTAAAATGATGTTGTATGTAATAAAATATTTGAGCATTGTGCCATAGCTTGATAGAACTTTTAAATTAAATGCCTCAGAAAATGCAATTGGATAGTTAGCAAGCCAGTTAAGTGTTCAAGCTTGTTTACAAGCAAACACAGCATGTCTGGAAGGAACTTCTCACTAAAAATTAACAACCTGTTTTTCCTCAAGGGTAAAGTGTTTTCAAGAGCATAAATCTACCATTAAATCCAATAACTCTCTTCTCTAACACAATGTAGACAGCATTTTTAATGCAGACTTTTAATGATTCATGTGAGAATCTTTAGCACTAAAAATGCAACATGATTACGGAAGTAGGAAGGAAACTTGGACAATTGCTTAAAGAGAGGTGGCTATTTATGAAGCTATCGCAGTCACTTGACAGCGGTACCAATATTTTGTCTGAGGTCCACAGAATCTCTTGCAATGGCAGAAATTTCCTATCTCTGGAGGTGTGTGATAGAGTCCGGAAAATGGAGGGCTTCCCTCTGGTCGAGAAGAGCTTCCCTCTGGTTGAGGAGGGGATGGTCCGGGAGCGTCTGGCTGGGATCGACGTGCACAAATCCATGGGCCCTGATGGGATGCATC
>WBMW01000674.1:0-105265 GCA_013396635.1 Penelope pileata | reverse complement strand
GAGGAGAGGCTCAGTAAGCTGGGTCTGTTCAGCCTGGAGAAAAGAAGGCTGAGAGGGGACCTGATCCATGTCTATAAATATCTTAATTGTGGGAGGCAAATGGAGGGGGGGAACCTCTTTTTGGTGGTCAGTGGGGACAGGACAAGGGGCAATGGCCTTAAGCTGGAGCACAGGAAGTTCCGCACCAACATGCGGAAGAACTTCTTCACAGTGTGGGTGATGGAGCACTGGAACAGGCTGCCCAGGGAGGTTGTGGAGTCTCCTTCCCTGGAGATATTCAAGACCCGCCTGGACGCCTACCTGTGCAACCTGCAGTAGGGAACCTGCTCTGGCAGGGGGGTTGGACTCGATGATCTCTTGAGGTCCCTTCCAACCCCTGCAATTCTGTGATTCTGTGATTCTGTGATTCTGTGAAATTTCCTATCCCATAGCATATGTCTCTGGTAGGTTAAATATGTTGATAGGATGAAGAAGTAATTTATTCTCTTTACAGTCCTGTTCTCCAAAGCCTGTCCCTGCTTTCAAAATACAACCCCTCATTGCTTTTGGGAGTTATGTATTTTTATGAGAGATTCTATGGGATAATAAATACACGCTCCTACTTGACAATATCTTTACACAAATCTATGTGGATATGCTTCATCTCAGCTCGGTTTAGTAAGTTTGCTTTATGGTGCTTTTCTTCTCAGCTGAGCACTTACACAAACTATTCTTATTTATCCTATGTCATTACATCCAAACTTCAAACACTTTACCTATGTATGCCATCATTGACTTAATTTCTGTCACTAGGAAAATGCTGTGTCCTTTCAAGCTGTTTGTTTGGAGAAACTTCATCATTGGCAGTTTTAGGGGCTTTTAGAAATGTGAATTGAACTGAAGGAACTGAAGTACAAGAGTCAATCAGGAAAAGCATGTTTAAATGTAAAATTTAGGACCTGGGAATTCACACCATAGTGCAAGGACAGAACTCAGTGTTTCCATTAATGTTCCTGTATCGCCAGCAGCCAGGGATCTCAGCAATAAAATGTGGCAGTATATGAAGGGAATAACACAATATTGCCAGAGTATTGAGCCTGCTACACAAGACATATCACATCTACTGTTACTGTTGTATGCTTAGGGCAATAGGGATCTGTTCTCATTTATCCCAAGAGTTAATTTAGTTTCCCCAGTAGCAACTCTCTGTGTGTGTCTGAATGAAGGGAGATGGTATGTGTAAAGTGCTGGTTTTAACCCACTATCTTCCCTCCACTCTGAGCTTTAGTCAAAGTTTAGCCAAAATAGACTGTCTTTATCTTTTGGATTACTTTTTAATAATTTCCTCTTTAAAAACTCCTTTATTAGCCTGACAACTCAAGGTGCAAGGATTTCATTTCAAACAGGGTTATAATGGTATGAATATGGTTCAATCGAGTAGTGAGATGAAGCAATTTTCTGAAATGCTGCTTTCGTTGTATAGCATTACCATCCACCTTGCAGAGATTGAATGATTTCTTTCATGCAAGCTCTAGCTTTATTCTTCCTCTATACTCAGTATGACCTATTTTTTCCTATTCTTGGAATTTTCGACAGAGTGAAATGTTGTAATTTCAGCTCACAATGAAATCAAGACTGGAGGAAAGGGCGGCTGCTTCTACAGAGAATGTTACAGCAGATCCAAAGCCAAGAAAAATTGTTCCTGTGACAATGTCCCCCTACCTTCCCTTCTTCTTTGCCTTCCTTACTATGTGAGGAGCTGAGTAGAAAGCTGAGAGAGAAGCTAGCACATTCAGCTGTGCTACAGGGGCATCCTTCCTCACCCAACCTCTGTGGATGGGAGGAGAGAGGGAGCTCCTTCTCACCCCGACTTTCTGTGACCAGTGCATTCTAAATATCTGAAAGATCGAGGATTTTGGTCACTAATGTTATATACAAGTCCAGAGAAAACCCATATAAAGAAGACTGAAAACTTGTGAACCATGTTGCTCCTACTTCAAATGACCACCTAGAAGGCCGTCCTTCCTCTTTTCATGTTATTTAAGTTTATGAAATGAGAAAAATGAGAACAGGAAAGCTATGCTGAAAAACAAAGGCAGTGCTGCTAAGTGTCTGGAGATAATTTACATAAATATGGGTATTAGGATCAGCTCACACATGCGCGATTGGCTCTGAAATTTCTCTCATCCTTTATCTTTTCATTCTGTTTAAATCATATTTCTCATACTTTATTTATCTATCTATTTGTTTATTTATTTTGCTATACTGAAGGGAGATGATTCTGGAATTCTCAGTTATGACACAGGAAATTAGTGCTATGACTTGCCTTCCAGAGCAAGCTCATACCGCAAATTGTTTTTAAAGTTACTTGATCCCTCAACAAATTAAATTAATTACATTCATTTCGGGCCATCATGATAGCCGTGTGCAGGCAAGGTGTATATGTTAGGTTTGGAACTGCCCTTTTACTTTCAGACAAACAGATCTGAAATTTAGATGATCATGTCCACACAGAAAGGTCAAACATGGGTCTTTTTCATATGACACTGAATTTTGAGTGGAAAATGTTATGCTGTTTTATATGCCGATATCAGAGACATTATTATATCTAATTCCCTTGATCTGAAAAATTTGATTTCAGTACCTCTTACTGGCAGCAGAAATCAATTAAAAAGAAAATCTTGTACAGTCATAACTGTGGATTTTCTACATTGGGAATTTTTGCAGCAATTTAGCTGTTTTACATTCTTCGTGTGGAAAGGATAGAGGGAAGGGATTGCATATCAATTTAATTTAGCCAGGTCAAAAATCAGCAGTACTAACTATGCTATCATCTAGTTATATTCACTTGGCATCACTCTGCAGTAATGTCAGAGGAGGATAGAGCCATCATTGTTAATTTAGGAACACATATTCTTTATGATTTTATTCAGCCAACTGCTCTAGGTATCTTATTAAGGGAGCAAGAAGTAGTTCAGCTACTACTAGAAAATGCTGAAAAGGAATCATGGTCATACAAGACAAATAGCTCTGATGGGATTCTTTTCACAGAATCATAGAATGATTTGAGTTGGAAGGGACCTTAAAGACCATCTAGTTCCAACCCCTTGCCATTAGGGAGTTGCAGGATATCGCTGCGTGCACGCACTTTAGGATATCCTGCACGGACTCTGGGTGCTTCTCCAAGAAAGTGTGGCCTTCTTGTAAACCTTCTGTCCTATCTACCAGTCCTGCACAGATACCATGGATATGCTTCACAAATGGTGCTAGATGCCCATATTTGGGTAAATGAGTCCTTCCCCTAAGATGAGACAGATGTCCACATTGCAGACACTGGATTCAGTCCCAGGGTGTAGAGATTCACTTGAAAAGTGAGTGTCTGAGCTCCAGGTGGGCTTGATGGAGGCCTGAGATTCGATTCATTTTCCCAAACAGAAGCTGCTGCTCGCACAAGTGTATCACAGATAGCCTCACAGGGTTGGCAAATCGCACAGTTCCTACAGGACATTCATTCACCCATGCTTGAAACAGCAGCTGGAGGCCAAGTAAGATAGCCTAGGGCATCTCAAATGCCCTGGACGCCTATCTGTGTGCAACCAAAAAGAAATCTAAATCTGCAGTGATTATAATGGGAGCTCAGACATCCAATTTCTACCTACAGTCACCTACATTTAGGCATCTTCATCTATGGGTTTTTCTGCTCTTATATTTCTGTGAGGTGAGTACAGAGATGCTTTTTACTTAGAAAGTGGTGTATGGACTAGCTCTTCTGCTTATCTGTCCTGTGCTAGGTCCTTATTTATTGCTGAAGAGATCCTCCCTGTTGGAAAAGTTAAAGGGAATGCTTTTTCAGCACAGAGTTTGTCCTTGATTCAGCTGTTGCTTAGTGACACAAAGAAAGATACAAGAATATGTATTCTCTTAGATTAATGACTGAAGTTCCAATAATTAATATTGATTCATAATGAATATTTGGGGGGGAAATAATTTTTAATTGTTTTACTAGTTTTACTATCTTCTATGTGTTTAGCTCTTTCTATTTGATTTCTCTTGGATTTTGACATACAAGTCCTTTCTTGTGGTGGTTAAAAACTTCTGAAGAGTTGGGTCTGCTTATCATAGAATCATAGAATGGTTCAGGTTGGAAGGGACCTTAGAGATCATCTTGTTCCAAACCCCCTGCCATGGGCAAGGACACCTCCCACTAGACCAGGTTGCCCAAAGCCCCATCCAACCTGGCTTTGAATACTTCCAGGGAGGGGGCATCAACGACTTCTCTGGGCAACCTGTTCCAGTGTCTCACCACCCTCACAGTGAAGAATTTCTTCCTCCTTCCTAAGCAGTATCACGTACTGCTTAGCCATGGATCTCACATCTTTCTAGTGCTGTAGGAGCACAGAGGAATGCGTCCCATGAATCATAGAATCATTAAGGTTGGAAAAGACCACTCAGATCATCTAGCTCAGCCATCAGAACATTACCACTATGCCCACTAAACTATGTCCCCAGGTGCCACATCTACATGGTTCTTGAACACTTCCAGTAATGGGGACTCCACCACTTCCCTGGGCAGCCTGTTCCACTCTTTCTGAGAAGAAATGTTTCCTAATACTCAGCCTGAACCTCTCCTGGAGCAACTTGAGACCATTGTCTCTTGTCCTACCACTAGTTACCTGGGAGAAGAGGCTGACCCTCACCTTGTTACAACCTCCTTTCAGGCAGTTGTAGAGAGTGGTAAGGTCACCCTTGAGCCTCCTCCAGATTAAACTATCCCAGTTCTCTCAGCTGCTCCCCATAAGACTTGTGCTTCAGACCCCTCACCAACTTCATTGCCCTTCTTTGAATATGCTCTAGGACCTCCATGTCTTGTAGTGAGGAGCCCAAAACTGAACACAGTAAACAGCAGAAAAAAACAGCAGAGACAAATTTGATTATCAGCTATAAAATTTTAAGAACTCTCAGCTCTCCCTGCTTGAGATCTTCTCTAGTTTAATTAATTGCCTGATCCTAGACAAAGCTTTTGAATAAATACACATTTATGAATATTGCAGTTAAGTCAAGCAAGGTATTCTAAATGACATTTGACATTCACTTCTTTTTGGAGTGTTATTAATCTGCTTTTAAATAGAAAGGCAGATTTTTTCTTCTTTTTTTTTGGATTTTTGTTTCTTTATCTGGGGAAAGGGGGCATGGTTAGAACACTAAAAAAACAAAAATATTGCATTGATTTTTATCGTTCTTCAGCATTGACATAATTATATTTCACTAGTAGAATATTCTGAATTACTCTACAACTTTTTTAGAACATTTATTTCTAAATGTATGTTAAACAGTTCACCAGAAAGCAGTAACTGTTGCAGTTTTGCAACAGAATAAAACTCTAAACTGTATTGCTGGGCTGCAGACCTGCACCAGGATCTCCTGTACAGAATGGTCAGCACAGACAGCCTGGAGGTTCTCATGGGGCCCACTCCTTCTTTTGTGGACCCCATATCCAGGGGTAAATGTCCTCTCCAGTTACACCGTTGTCCAGGTCTGTTGCAGCACATGGACCCAGCACCAGCACTCCCCTCCTTGACCTTCAGGGTGGGCCTCGTTCTCCCCCATACTTGTCCAGGTCCTTCATCCTCATGGCTATCTCATCCTTTTCCACCTCCCAGTGCTCCTGCAAGAGAAGAGGAAAAGAGGAGCAACTATCAGGGCACTGGGGCACGCCCATCTTTGCCCAGCAGGAGGTCTTAGGCATTGTGTCCACCTGGTTGTCCTCAGCCACCAGCTAGGCACTTTGGTCCCCTCTCCCACACAGCTCTGCAGGCACTGGGGGCCAGGAAGAAGGATCCCCATGCCCAGCACTGGACATCATCTATTGCTGGATGCGATCCTGTGCAATCTGCTCTAGGTGGCTCTGATTGAGAAGAGGTATTAGACCCGATGGCCTCCAAAGGCACCTACCAATCTCAACCATTTTGTTATTCTGAGAAAAGAGAAGGGAAAGTAAAGTAATATGCTTCTATGGCATTTGCTTCATTAAGGAAGAAGATTGTCTTGGCTGCTATAATTTTGCAAATGGTAGACAGTATCATACATAACCAGGGAACCTTCTATGGCTGTCTTTGATTTTCTGTTATGGTCTACTGTCTCATTTCCTGCAGTTCATGGTAATTTTGTTATATAGAAGGTTATTCACTGAAAAACAAGACATTGAAATGTAAGACTCCTATTGTCTGGGGTAGATCCAATTTAGGAACTAAAGGATAAAATACTATTGTGAGAAACTCTTTGGCATCTATAAATGCAGAGCTGAATGTTTACATCATCACTTAAGGTGCCTTTTCTCTAAATAACAGGAACAACAGAAGTACATCACCGTTCCTCTGAATGTAGCCTGCAATATGGTAGAAAAACTCTATGTACTTTCTCAGGTAATTGTGGAAAGAGACAAAGAGCTTTCAAAGAAGTCAGAATGCTTGAAATGACTCTGTGCCTGCAAAGATAAATTTGATGTTGTGCTTTGTTATCTAACATTGACCACGGACTTAAACAATGAAATGAGATAGTACTGTAATGAAATCTCACTAGTCTCCTTTATGCCATGGAAGAACCGAGACTACTAAATGAATTGCAAGGGAATGAGAAAAATTATCTCTGGACAGACATTTGTATATTAGGTGGTGATTTTTCTACAGATGCACTAATTACAATTTTAATTCATGCATGAAAAAGAGGAGGGAGCACAGATTACTTCTGTCAAAATAGTTCTGAATACTGTGAAGCTGTTAATGAGTAATGTTCCCTTGCAGCAAACGTTCATGTCTTTTTCTTTAGTGCTATTTTACTCTACTCCCTTGTTATCTTGTAGAAAATGTTGATTGTCATTCAAGTTTCAAAATAAGAATATAATGAGTACGTAGAATTTCGGAAGGAAAACAGAAAGTGCAAGAAAAGCAAAGCCTTTTAGCTGAAAGTATTTCTTTTACTCTTCAGAAGTACTTCAGTTGTTCAGAAAAGTATTTGTAAAACTGTGCTTATCTTGTCACATACTTTAATCGCTAAATAATGAACTGCACTGAGTGGTGACATGCATCAGTAATGCCATTGTAACATTATAATGCAATGCTATTAATGCATTTTGCTGCAGTGCAGAACATTGCTCCTAATGGAAATAATGTTATGTAGAAGATATTTGTTGTGTTGTCCCTTCCAGGTTTTGCTAGAGTACTTGAGTGGTTAATAAACTGAGGTAATACTTGCGTGTGTGACTAAATCAAGAGTTCACAACCAAGTAACCAAAGGATAGGAGGAGTAGGGGAAATGCTTGCTATTTTGTGACTTCAAAGAACATTAAAAATCTGAACAAGTTTCCTGGAGAATTACGAGAAAATCATTTATTGGATGTTGAAAACCATATAGTATTTGAATAAGAATCCAAAAGAAATGAAAAAGCATGAAATTACTGTCTTGCCTGATAAGACATTTATTCATTTTCCTCCATTCTTATATTAAATGTGTTCTACAGAATCAAACATTAATATCTTTTGAGAGCCAAAAAGGTCCTTTTATGTTGGGATTTTGCTAAAATGATTTAGAAGGTGACGTTAGCAACAAGGACTGTTCCCACTGAGCAGAGATCTACAGCATGAAGTCCCTGTTCTCCTCCTTTCCAGAAAGTGCCGTGGTCTTGATACAGCATCAGCATCTGTATAAAAGACAGTAATTCAAAATTAACTCATTGTAGGAAGATGGTTGTTGAAGCTACAGGATCAGAATGAGAATATTTGTATTTATTTCTGCTTCCTGTTAACAAGCAAATTGTGTGGGATGTTCTGCAGTGGTTATGACCAATGCAGACAAGATGTACAAGCTTCTCTATTACTTTGAGGTATCAGAAATTCATCACCTTGTGTTAGAAAAACATTATCTTCCAACTTGCATTATTGCATGCTTAGGTTTAATGTGATTCATCTTTATTTAAAATTTTTATCACTGGAGGTGGAAGACTGTATAAGCTGTTGCTTTCGTATTAATTTCTGTATTAATGTGTTAAAGAGGAAAATTTGATTATTTGACTCCTATGTTTTCTCTATTTCAATTATAGTGTTTGATTTTATTCTTGATTTTAACTGATCCAACATGATTACATATGTAGTGAAGTACTTGGTCTTTCTTTTCCAGCAGTACTCAGAGCTGGCTTTATGTTATAGGCTCTAAAGTGAGACTAGTGAGGACTATTTGAAATTGTTTTTGAGAATGAGCTGTAGACTTCTTCAGCTTATTTTTTTTCAGAATTAAAACAATATTTTTACTGTCATTTTTAAGATCTATGCCTTAGAATTTCACCCCTAATGAAATTAATACTTCATATGAAAGTAAACATAATATTTTACTCTGTTCCAGTTTCACTTAGTAACAAAAGTGCTGATTCCACTCGAATCAACAAACAATTAATGAAAATAGATTATCAGAAAATACCATCTTTAAAAGGCATCAAAATATAACGGCTAAAGATTTGAAGAAGTAGTGATTGCAAATTCAAATTCCCTGGACTGCTGCTATAGCAATTATGGTAATTTTTGAAATAAGAGCACAATACAAATTGACCTAGAAAAGACTGAATGTATTTTACATTTTGCTTTTGATCCCTTATTCGAGAAAAGCCAGCTATTCAGACAAGAATGAAGAATCGTTTAGAAATCCAAGTAGAATTTCTTCCTTGGCTGTTGCTAAATAAAGAAGGGGAAATACACATTAAAAGAGTGCTATAATTATACATTTGGCATAGCCTTTCTGAAGCCACTTGCGCCGTCTTTAAGGCAATGTGTAGCATAAAGCTGATTACTTAGCTCTTCTAGCTTCCAATTTACTTGCATGTTACTGAAATTGCTTTTAGTTCTTTCACATGAATTTAACAGACTTAGGACTCTGCAGATTGAATTACTCCCTCTAACTACAAAGTTGGCACAACGTACACTTCGGCGTTGCTTAGCTGACAGATATCTCATCCAAAGACTTTCAGCCCAAAGAAGTCGCCTCTGTGTGAATATATTGCATATCCTGAAAAGTCCCTTCAATCAAGCTTCAAACATTTTTTCTTATAATAAAATGAATCAGTATTAATTATTGTAACAGTATTTTTCAGAGTTCCCTGCTGTCATCATCATTTGTATGTAATCCAGAAGTATATCAGTATTGACAGGTAAAAGAAGACCAGAAACATTTCCATAAATAAAAATGGATCTAGATATGAGTATTTAAAAGCAATGAGATAGAAAGAAAGAAAGCCCTATTTACTCATTATGGAAAATGCCAGTGTAACTCTTGGAAGTGCCAGTATATAATACAATAAAGATAAAGCTATTGCAGGCATTGCAGTTGTTTTTCTTGATTCAAGCTCTTAAACACAGGCATCTAGGTCCATCTGAGCTGCTTTGGGTACCCTGCCAGGCTTCTGCTGGCTGTGGGTGAAGGCCTCTAATATATTCTGTAGTATCCCTGGGGTGCCCATGTGTGTGTGTAAGGGCAGTGAGACCCTGCATTTAGGTGTCTCAGCTGAGCTTCCCATGTCTTAAGTCACAAGCTGACATCAGATAACCACAGAGATTGAATAAAAAGATCAGTGAGAGCAGTAATATCCAAAACTGATCAAAGAAGAAACACTGCATTGGGATGCACATGCCTTACGGTTCTCTTACAATTATTGTCCACCTGTTTTGTCAGTGAGATGTCAACATATTATTTATTTGTTCACTCTCTCACCTCTCTGCTTCTGGAAAACTTGAGTTATTTTTTTTCTCTTTGAAATATTAAAAATAACTATACTTTCTGGAAAATAAGAAGCAAGGTTTTCAGTTTCCAGAAAGTATTTATCTGTCCCAGCAACATCCTTATCACTGTGTGTTTTTTCTTTCACTTCAGTTGAGGTACATATGTGTGACCCTTGTGTACCAGCAATGAGAAGCATGAGTTTTAAGAGTGCTAAGGAGTTTGAATGCTTTTCTAATACCAGAGTAAGCGATACAATAAAAATAGTTTGCTTTTCTTCAACGAAAAATGTAAGGTTTCTGCCAAAAAAGTTGTATTACTGTGAGACCACTAAACTGGGAATGAACAAAATTGTATTTTTTAATACATCTGAACGTACCAAACTTTCGGAAAGATTCTCTCTGCAAAGCACAGTAGGATGAACATTGTCACATCATTGTAAGCTGATAGAGACTGTGGCAGGCTTTTAAAAGCTAAATTGGAAACAGATGTCTGCCCACAGAAAGCAAATGATCTTATTAGTAAATGTTTCTTCTCATGATGACAAAAGTGAGACTTCATCCAAAAGAAAAGAGAAATTGTGCACAGCAGAAGATGGACTCTAGATCTCATTAGCAGAAGTGAAGGGAGCAGTTTTAGTCATTTAATTAAGAATTGTTGTATTATGGATGTTTCGAACAATTTGGTGCAGTATGGAAATCTACTTCCTCTTAGAGTTACAAAATAAATGCTATAATATAAATGCTATAATATTTTCTTGCTAATTTGTGAGCATATTTGTTTTTCTTTCAAGAAGATAGATGGAAAACTCTTTTAAGATTACATAGTGATTGGAAATTCTGAAGGTAATGTAAATACTTTTCTTTATACAAAATGACAAACAATGCTCTTAAAAATAACACGTGCTCCCACAGTTGACAGCCTCAGCTGTTGACATCTTGCTTAGATGTAGCTAGAAATGCTTTGGAGGTTAATACAAATTCACTTTTATTTAGCGTGAGTTTTGCTTCAAAAATTGTGTCCCCCATCTGAACTGAATTTTAACAACGGTAATTATCACTATAGGAAGTTCTGCAGCACTTTTCACCAGTGGACCCCAAAGTGCTCAGTAAGGATGAGTAGAGGATCATTTACTGCATTTTGCACTCTTTGGCTGGGGTAAAGAGTGGCTTTTATGACTTCAAAGCAGAGAAGAAACAGAAAGAAAGGATTGTCATATAAACAGCCGAGAATGAAAACCAAATGTGCACATGGGCACCTTGGAACATGGAGTTAAATTTTCTTAATTGGCTAGCTAATAACTGGAAAAACTTCTTAGTTTGGTAGATTTTTACTCAAAATTCGGTGTTTTACCCTTTTTTGGCTAATGCTCGATAGTGAAAACATCAATGCAATCTATCTTTTGGCAGCTTTTGTTTTGTTTTGTTTTTTAATGAGTTGTTTAAGGTGAGGTAAAATGATACTGACTTGAATTGCTTGGTTAGCTGCAAATACTTCATGTACTGAGGAGGATAAGCAGAAACAAGGGTGACTGTTCTCAGGTCAAGATGGGAGACGAGGTGAGGACAAACCACTTGCAACAACCTGAGTATAACAAGGGCACTGATGGGGATTGTGATTGCTGCAGGGACTGCTCTGTTGCTTTAGGCTGATTGCAGATAGCTTCTGGCTTGACACAGCAGCATTCTCCTAGAAAAAAATCCCACCTGAACTACTCCAAACAGAAATCCAGATGAGAACCAGAAAATGAAATCTGTGTTGAAGAGCTATTACTCTATTAGTAAAGGACTAATTTTCACCCAGATGATCCAGCAATAGGCTGCTTACTAAATCAGCTGAATTCCCTCCTGCATCTGGCATGTTCTTCTCAATTAGCACAGCATCTAGAGCAGTTTTAGAGGGCCTCTGCTGGCTTTTGGTGAACTTGAGAGTTTCTCATAGCTCCAAAATTCCTTTCTACCCTCCATTTCAGTCGTCTTGTCTATAGTTCCCTCCTTGAAAATCTGATCAAAAATGATATGAGATCCAGCCCAGATAAAATTACTTTTTATTGAGCATTAACTTTTATTCATCCATTTTATCATGTGTACCACTAGCACAAATGATTCTCTCAATTCTACTTTCTGTCTCTTAGAAAAATGAATTTCTCCAAATTGAATGAGATTTTGACAGATCATCCATCTTAATGCATGGCATTTTTAAAGTGAAAACACAGGAGCTGCAAGCAATCACTTAACTCATGTATATATATGCACAGCATGAAGAGGATGGTGGTTTAGCCATCACAGCATCTCACGTCTTGTAAGCTGAAAGATAGAAAAGTCAGCTAATACTGCATTTTATTGCATGAGAAAGCATCTTCATCTCTTCGGTTTAGAATAATAATAACTTTAGATTCTTGAGTCCCCTTCTGCTTCCAGCAGATGTTGTCACAGAATGTCAGAATTGGCGTATCAGAGTGGAATACTAAGAATGGAAAAAAATAATAATTCTTCCATTCTGATAAGATCAGCTATCTGCAGTAGTTATAATATTTTTCATAAACATTAGATTTGCCCATCCTTACATTTACCATTATAGACTATGTAAACAGCTCCTGTTACCACATCTAGCTCTTGCTGTGCTCTAAATATGTGTTTGACATTAATTTTGCAGTGTAAGAGTCGATATGTGAGCTGTGGGCTCAGTTTGGTTGCAGGATACTCACATCTCAAATAGCACTAGAAATCCATATTTATATAGCTGCACTGAGGCAAGTGGAGTCTTCAGAGCTTCTTAGCTGACTAAATCAATCTACTTTCGGATGAGCTGAACAACCCTCTAGACTCCAGTGACTTCATTAGCTGCATTTCTATAGACTAGAAGAACTTAGACATCATCCTCACCTGAGAAAACATGTTATGGACAATTAATTCAGGCATCTGAGACCAAAATTAAACCTCGAGCTGAATTCCACTTTTCTGAGAATGGTTTGGGCCATTTAGAAGGAATGGAGAAAAAAAAAAGAGAGATGAAAAAAAATGAAACAATGGTTTAGCTGACAAAGCTTGTGAGGAAAGACGGAAAGGAATTATTCAGTCTGGAAAAATCCAAAAAGCACAATAGTGATCTTCAAATAGTTTTTGCAAGAAGAACAGATGTAAATTATTCCTCATGTACACTGAGAATAAAAGGAGGAATTGCAGCAAAGGGAAATGTAGTTTAGATCTTAAAAGAGGAATTTCTAATCAGAAGCATGGTAAAGTGCTGATGTACACAGCCTGAGGCTGTTGTAGAATTGCAGTCTCTGGTGTTTTTAAAGAATAGATTATACAAACATTTCCAGGAATTGTATTTTTGTAATTGAATGTGCCTGGGGACAATCAGCTGGGCCAGGTGAGCGTTAGGTCTCTTCAGGAACTGTTCTCCAGTTAATTTCTTCTAATTTTTAATCTTGAACTACTCAGTGTTGAACAGGATGCATCAAAAACTATGTGCTCTACTTTTAACTGTGCTTCTTTTAAGGTGAAAAAGCAGTATGTATTCAAGATCAGACAGCAATGACTAAAATACCAAGGCAGTGTTGAGGTGCTGGAAATACCTTTAAGGAGACTTTTCTTAATTGAAGGGGAAATACAGATGTAAGCAGTAACTACCTAAAAATTGCAAGTAGAACTTCATTTATTTAATAATATTCCTTTTTCTAACAAGGAGAAATACATGTAGAAGGGTGGAATGTAATACAACATAGAGCAGCACACACTTGATCTTATTTTGTATCCACTGCTATCTCAATCCCTGTTCTCCTTCCCAAGTATCAGCAACGCTTGCCTTTGTTCTGCTGCTGCAGGGCATTATTGCTGAGAGCTCCTATGGTTGGCAGTGAGGTAATTAGCTGGAGCAGGGACCTAATATTCTCTTGTACCAGCCCACTGGAAAACTGAAGGAGAAGGTTAGTCTTTGCAGGCAAGAAGTCACATGAGAGCTGCCGAGAGCTGTCTAAGGAGGAAGGGATGTTGTTGTCACAGATGTTTGTTCTACTTTTAAAACAAGTGCTGGTATAAAATTTTAAATACAAAGCCTCCTGCTGTGTCTTCTTTCCATATAACTGTGAAGTCAATTAGAGTTGAGATTGGACTCTGGATTGTATTTTGCCCTTGATGGAAATTAGCACAAAAACCAAATGTTTAAAATGTTGAGTGCAGTAGCTTTGCTGGGTGTATGCTGTGGTCTGTCCACAGCTTTGCTGAGCCTAGAGGTGGGAATACTAAACAGAAGTGACTTTATATAGGAGTTATTCTGGAAAAGATGTCAAATATCAAGGTAGACAAGACAGCAGAAGCTCTTGACTGATCTCTCTCTTTAGGTCACCAGTTCCCTTTCAAAACCTCTACAGTTTTTGTTACTTGAAAAAAAAAAAAAAATTAATCATCCTTCTGAATGTTTGGTATCTTAAGTCAAGGTGGTTTGTGCTGTCACTGCAGTTCATGATGACAGAATTTGTTGCTTTATTTAACACAGGCTTCTTATCAATGCTGAAAAGAGAAAATGGAAAATTTCCAACTCAGAATGTAAGCTGCTGCTGTGTTGTGGGAAGGAGAACTAGGCAGAGCTGAAAGAAGAGACATTGACATTAGCTGAGGGGAAAGTTATTAAGAACGGTAAGTGATTGGAAAGTGAGAACAGAAAACAGTGCTGGGAGCTAATAGGCAATTGCCTATGAACCCCCAGGTGGAGGCTTCCACCTGCAGTTTCTTGGGATGATCTCAGGTGTAGTGAGGGAGAGGATATTGAACCACATGAGATCATGGGAGATCTGTGTCATGAGGACCTGGGGGCCTTCTCAGCTCACAGAAAGCATGAAGGAGTTGGAGCAAGTGGCTGCATTGCTGGCTCAGGCATGAACATTTGCGCTGTCTGAGGCAGATGTTGCTGAGGAGAGAACGGAAAGAGCAGTCTAATTGTTGGTGTGGAGTTACTGCCCAAAGCTCTAAGAAAGTCAAAAGTTAGTATCTGCCCTTTCTGTGTTTTGCACAAGGAGTGTCATTGGGAATAAATTTCTTTTAAAGAGAGAAACTCTTTTAAAGGTAAGCATGGCTGGGCAAACTGGATGCTATAGCCAGCAGCCTCAGGTCTGGGGACCTCCGTCGCATGGAGCAAAGATCTGCAGCAAGGATGCAGCACTGGATTTTCAGATTGTTTCAGCAGCTGGATATCAGTGCCAAGTTAGAGGAAAGCTTGAGTTTCCAAGCCATGTAGGTTGCTCTGGAAGTAATACCTCCTGTTTATTTCCACAGAAATTAGAGCAGATACAAAGAGCACAGTAACACTATTTGATAGAGCAAATTCTCAGATACAAAACATATTTTTCAACATAGTCAACACCATTAGCTATGCATTTTTTTGCCATGATAACCAAGAGCCTGCGTACCGTGCTTGTATAAAATCTGCACCAGTGGAGGTAACCACTGTCACTGTCGCCACAGCTGAAATGCAGCACCCACCCCTCACTGTGCTCATGTCCACTGTTTGGTCTCCATAAATGTTCAGCAAACATTGATGAATGTCAATGGGTGCCACATTTTTCTGCATGAAGGAATTCAGTTTCACGTCTTTGCTTCATATGCACTTCCATGTCAGATGCCATTTTGTCAGACTGCCCCTTTGCTGCCATCTGTCACATGGCAACAAAATGTAACAGAATATTGGTGGGAAGGTTCAACCTCCGCTGACATTCCACCGTCATCTGCCTCTGATGTCATGGACCAACATAATAACACAGGAAACATGACTTTCAAAGTAGCCCTCTTATGTTTGTCTAGAAGCTGAATCCTTGGGTCAAAGTGGACTGTTAGTACTGTTGGCAGCAGAGAGACCAAGCAGTCACCAGAGCTGAAGGTCTGGGTTAGTGAATGGTAAGGAAGGAGCTTACGGAGAGGAAGGAGCTTACAGAGGTTTTTAGTTCATTATAAACAAAGTTGGTACATTTTCTTTGTTCATGCTAACACATTATCTACTTATTTATGTTTCTGTATTTCTTACTTGAAAATACAGATGATACTGCATTTAAACAGAAGTGATACAATAACATATATAGAAACAGCTAGCTAGAAACAGGTCAAAAGAAGTAGTTTTTCAAATCTTAAAGTTTTGAGAGCTGCAATCTCTTCTTGGAAATGGTTTGTGTGAATCTACAAAAGAAAATAATGTACATCAGTAATGCAACCTCAGCTGTCACTTTATCCAAATAGTCTGCAGGATAGAGTAGTACTTTCTGAGAATCACAGAAGGGAGTGAGTTGTTTCTTGGCCATCTTGGTCAGGATAGTCCCCAGTAAGCACAATTCACATCAAATTCACAAAAGAGCCATAAAATATGACTCAGCTGAGGAATTTATTAGCTTTGCTAGGGACATTCCCAGAAGCCCACACATCCATGTAACAGCACAGATCATTTCAGACATTTGAGTATTAAGTAACGGGTTGTTTACAGGCATGTAAAATCTCAAGTTAATCGACAGCTCTTCTGCAGGAAACATCTGTAACTGCAAACATAATGGAAGATATGGGAAATTGTTTCTTTATGAGACTGTCACAAGAACTGGCTGTGTTTTGCAGAGAAGCTCAAACAACAGTGTGCTTATTAGTTTCTGCTGGCTATTACATTACTCAAAAGCCAATGTTACATAAGGCAGTTTGGTGAGAGCACAGGTGCTGGCAGAAGCAGGCTCTGGCAGGCTCCCTGCCTGGACGAGCACTGTGCAACAGAGAGCCCAGCTGCATCTGTTATTGGGGTTAGACTGATTAGCACCAAGCAACATTAGTCCATTGGTACGTGACTTGCTTTGGCTGGCACCTTCTGGAGATCCTTTGAGTCTTTCTGTCCCAAGGTGATCCCCTTCCAACTTCGGCAGTAGTTGCAAGTGATAATGTATAGCATTGGTTTAGGGTAGGGGCTACTGTGTGGGTAAACACCTGCCTCCATAGCCATATAGCACTGCTGTACTCCCCATGCTCCTATACCTTCCTGCTGTAGCGTTGGCAGATCTGGAGCCAGTCTCTGTGGATTTGTACTATGTTGATGACCGCTCTCAACAGAAATAGCAGCATCTCTGAAATATGCCCGTTTTGTCCTCAGTCTCTTCATAATGGTCTCTCCATCTCAATCCTAGTACTCGTTGATGGTCTCTGGTGGCCTACAGCCAGCCTGCTGTCCATGTTTGGACATGATTCAACTCATTCTTCCCTTCTGTGAAGAGAAGGTCACAACTACTCTTTTTTTTTGGTCGGCACAAAGATGGGAAACATAGAATTTCTGTTTAGTCACCTACCCCACTGGGGCGTGGAGCTGCCACACAAGACCTTTCCTTTCAGGAGAGCAGCTAACTCAGGAGAGTCAGGAAAGTGAGCTCTTCCTAGGTTACTGCTGTGCAAAGACTGTCAAACTACAGGTAAAAGGCCTAAATGCAAAGATTCCTTCTTATTACTGGTATAGACTTACCTATTTCTGCACTCACCAGGAATGACTCATCTCACCTACTTAAGCTACCTAGGATTTAGGTGTAAACCAGATGTCTAGGTTACTTCTACAGCTAATGGGCAGATACAGGTACCTAACAATGATGATTCATCCCACCCAAGGTGCATGTCTAATATAGGTGTACTGAGTCAACATCTGGAAATGCATGTTGCTCTTCGTTAACCATAGACAGAGCATAGGTAATTAGCAGCATAATCCCTACATATGGATGGAGGTGAAGGAAGCAATCAAATAACACTAATCCCTACCAGTAACAAAAGTTTTGTGATTTTAACTTTACAGAATGCTATGGTAGGGGTACCTACAGCTATGACCATCTTGTATTATCCAAGAGCTGCACAAAAAGTTGGCATTCAGTGGACAAAAGGTAGAGATTGGTGCGCAGACACCCTACCCTGTTATGGATGCACATGGCACTTAGGCTGATGCAAATAACATCTGTGTGTTCTGTTCCCCAGAACCTCACAGTTAAAAAAAAATTATCTTGATGAATACAGATGGTTATGTCTTGAAATTCGCCTAAACTTCAGAAAAGCCTTTTCACTCTTTTGGAACTTGTAATGGTGCTGGAGTGCTGCATTCACTTTTAGTTACCAAAGTTCAAGAAACGTGAGGCTCAATTCAAAATAATCTCAGAAAAGACCAACAAGAAAGATTAGACCTAAAACATCCTTTGGGGAAACTGAAAGCTGTGGAACATATGCATGTATGTCTGCATGTGCTTGTTTTACCATGCAAGCATGTCATATTAATAAAAAAAATTAGAATTTTCAGAATACTTCCAGTCAAGTCAGGGCCTCATCATCAGAAAAATGAAAAGCATTGTTATTTAATTTCACTTCATTATTTTTCAAATTTGGTAATTTAGAGAGATTAATAATTCCCCCTAGGTCTCATTGAGCTCCTGCTGAGTGTCTATTCTAATATTTATTTATGAGTCCTAAGAAACCTAGCCAAGTGACTATGCGGGAAAGTAACCATTTTTTGTATGTTATTTGAACACATATATACTGTAAAATGAAGTTACTACTTCATTTACATCTAGAACTTATTTCTAGAGGGTATAAAATTAAAATTATCATGTCCTTTTCACTATAATTGATACCATTTTTGTGATTTTCTTGCAGTTTGCTTACCCACTTTTCACCGGCTTCGGAAGTGGCAACCAGAAACTGAGCTTTTGGAAAGAACTTTGATATCAGTTAGAAAAAATGACAAGTTCCATGAAATTGTGTAGTTGCGGGTGATACTAATTTGTCTGGTATCTTTTCATAGCTATGATAGGCTAAGGGCATCAGCAAGACAAAGTTTATAGGTAAAGGAATTGTTTTGTTTATCTTTTCCTTACTTGTCACTTAAAGATATTGCACGGTTTATTAAGATTAGTGTTATAAGCTCTTTCTGTGCTCACAGAATATATCCAGTGAGACAAAAGCCATCAATTTTGAAAGACTCAAAAATAGACTTCTAAAAATTCTAGGAATTACAAATATGAATCACTGAGCTGATAAAAAAAAAGAAAAAGAAAAGAAAAGAAGGAGGAGGTGGAATAGACAGACAAATTAACAGTTGTATATGCTGGTGTTTACAGAAGTAAGTCTGGATGTGAACTCATCTGTTAAATTCCTGGGTCTGATGAGTATTTAATAGTTCAGTTTCATAGAATATTTAATATTTTTGTCTAATAGCATATAACAGTATTTAATATTGCAATACAAACCGGAAGATCTTCAATAGAGGACTACCCATTCTGCTGAAAACTGTTTCCTGCTTGTTTGCTGTGAGGCAGGTCTTAGCTCCTGCTTCATTTCTGCACCCTGACTATTCACACAACATAAATGTCAATTCACAAAGCTCAGTTACAGTTCTGGGGGCAGTTCACTACAGAGTTTGCTCCCCAAAAGCACAGACTAAGCAGTGCCATATTTGGCTCCCTGTAGCCAACATCCCATCACTATACTGGCTGTCTATACACCCTCCAACACCTCAACAAGGATCATATTTTCTCAGTAAGGGGCTATAAAACTATCTGGTGGGCTGTGACAAAGCTCTTGCATTGCATCACGTTTCAAACTGAAAAACAACACAAAGTAAGTATGGGGTTCAGGAAGATGGTAGTTCATGCTGTGGGATAGACATAATGATACTGTAACCACAGGCTGATTTTGCACAGGATTAGATTCTGTGTTTGGCATCTAAGAATGCCTCCAGGTCCTACCTAATACATCTAGTTTCAGAAACCTTTACAGACAATGTCTAAATAATTGATCTTGCCAAGGAACGTCAAAAGTCAGGACAATTAAAAGTACCAAAGGAGAATTTATCCATTGTGATTCTATGAAAAATAACACTGAAGAAGATAAAATTAATTAGCTGCCAATCCAGTTACAAAATCTGTAATGCTAGTCATGTTCCTCTACCTTCACTCCCTGGACACCCTCCATCACAGTCTCCTCTTTCTCATGAATCAGCCTAACAGGGGGAAAGGCCCAGGAGATGGGCTATGCTCTCCTTTCCCGCCATTCCTGTTAGTGGTATTCCACCTTGTCCCAGCCAAGCGGAGCAGATCATGCCTCTAGGTCCTGTAAGGAGCTTGGTCTAAAGAGTGGTGCAATGTGGACTTTTCTATTCATTATGGGAGAGCCCTTTGCAGCTCATATGCCCTCCTGGGGTTAGACATTTGGAATCGAAGACAACGATCAGCCTTTTCTTTCAAGAAGAGCCTAACATTCACAGTTCTAGGTTCATTTCAATCATCTTTGTGTCACAGATCTAGAGAGGTTGTAGGCTTCAATTCTCCCAACTCTGCCAGACACTATAAAACATGCTAACGTGTGGATGAAATCTGTCCTGTCTTGACCTAAGGGGAAGGAGAATCCACTGCAGCCTTTGGCAAAGAGCTTAGTTAACCAGATAGCCACTCAATGAATCATATTTATCTTATTTTTAATTTGAATTTAACTGGCTGCATATTCCAGATGTTGGATTTCATTATACATTTACCTGATTAACCAAAAATCCTATGTAGAAAATATTATTCACATTGATTCTTACTTAGATAAAGTTACAGCCTGATTTTCAAAATGTTAAACAGAAACAGTACCTGGAATTTTTCCTCAAAAGAATAGAAAACGTCAATTTTTCATCCTAGCTCTTCTTCAAACAGACTAATTTAATGACTTTCTTCCCCTGTATTTGCCAGAACCAAATCCGTTATTCTCAGCATAGTTTCACCAATAATAGACACAGAGGTAAAGTAAGAAATTTCCTGTGCTCTCACATGAGCTTTTTCTTTTAAGCTTTCATAGATTGTGCTAATCTTTTCTCTAAAACACATGAACCAGTAATTCCCAGCTCCCAGGAAAGCACACTAATCATTGTTGTTGCTCTAAAATTTCTTCTAAGGATACTGGGAGGGAGAGTAGGGAGTATGGGGTGTATTGACCTTGTATTTGTTTCGCTTTGCCTGCAGTTAAGCTAATAACAGAGACAGTAATCGGGCCATGGCCCTATGTTCTATGTTTACAACTCTTTTTAATTGTTAAGTTAAATAGGGACAGGATTCCAAATCTCACCTCTTCCAGATATGGTACCTTAACTGCTGCACTTAGACTCACGAGCGCTTCTGTTCTGTGCATATCCTATGGCATAGCTCTTAGTTACTGGAAATTGGATGCATTTCACTCTATCCTACTACTATATAAATCACGCCAGTGTGACTTACAGATTAAGGAGAAAGATGGCTTATTTATACTGGATTTTTTTGTGTGTGTGCAAATAACAAAGCGGGTGGGAGGATATGTGACTGGGAGATTGCACCAAGAGTAAAGAAATTGAAATAACCCGCTATGATAGGCTTTGGTAACTGAAAGAGCTTGAAAATATCTGCAACACATACACCTGAATTTTGCTAGTTATTTATTGAAGCAAAAGAATAGTTTAAAGAGTCAAGAGGTTTTGACTGAGTCTTCAGTAAATTTTAGAAACAATGATACTTTGCCATTTCCATATCATTAGGGATTGGAGAAAAATTATTTCCTTCTTTTAGAGAAAGTGTAAATGTGAGGTAATGTCATTTCTGTGCTCAAATCCTCACGGAGTTCTGAATTGATGGATGCTGTATTCTCCTGAACACAGGAGGAAACGACAAGCTCTCAGGCAGTGACAGCTTCTTGTCTGCTTCGCCTGGTCCTCGCCTGCTGTTTGCAGCAAATACCTCAGGTGCACCAGCAGCGATTTCAGCTGGGTTTGACCTTTGCTTCTGCTATCTTTCTGCTTTCTGTGACCAGCCCAAGAGGCACAGAACGTACACAATACAAGGCAAAACACCGTGGAAATTGTGTTGCTCATCATTTTCTCCATCCCAGAGAACAGGCACTCCTATTTTTTCCATTTTCCAGATGCTGTCTGGCTTTTGTATTTATTTAGAAATGAACTTTAGATCATTTTGAATAGTCCTTCTCTAAAACAAAGATATCACTGCACCTTGTCTTTGTCGGAGCTGTAGCCCCAGATGGACAAACGAGCAGTCAGAGCAGTAACTTTGAATCACAGGCCTCTAAGAAATCTGTTTTAATAATAACCATGCTGACTCTGGAATATAAGAAAGTCTAAACAACAAAACTCCAAAGAGAATGAATATTTTTCTACAAGTATGCTGTGTAGCAAGTGTATCAAGGCTTTGATTGTCTTTAAGTATCAAAGTCAATTAATTTCTGGCTTTGCTATAGTGATAATGCAGTCATTTGAAATTCCTGATTTTAAAAAAAATTTTTTTGCACCATTCTATGCCAATAGATTTATTTCAGAGCCATGAAAAACAAACTAAGGGATTTTAGAAAACATTATTAGGGCTGGTTAGTCTTTACATCTGCTGACAATAAGATGTGTCACCAGTATGTTCAGAGTTTAGAAGAAAATATGAGTATTTCCAAAAATGACATCGAATTGCTTTGTTGTACAGATGCCAAGAGCTTGTCTGAGGGCTACAAGTGAGAGCTGTGTGTCTTATCCTAATAACTCAGTCCTAGAGGGGAAAAGTTCTTTTTCCTAGTCCAAGAGGTCACAAAATATGGAATGCTGATTCACTCCAGAACTGTGAGCTTATATATAAAAAAAAGTGTTTTGGAAGGGGGGACTTGTGTGAGATAAGAAAGTCTTAACCTATCAAGAGGAATACTTCAGAGGAATGCTATCTGAATGGCCAAAATAAATTTGATTTGTGATGGATTACAGGAGAAATTTTAGTACACAGACTGGATAGGGTAAGACAAGAGAGAACAATTTTAAACTAAAAGAGGGGAGATTTAGATTAGATGTTAGAAGGAAATTCTTTACTCAGAGGGTGGTGAATGAGGCAGTGGCACAGCTGCCCAGAGAAGCTGTAGATGCCCCATCCCTGGACGCTTTCAAGGCCAGGTTGGATGGGGCCCTGGGCAGCCTGATCTAGTGGTTGGCAACCCTGTCCACGGCAGAGGGGTTGGAACTGTGTGATCTTTAAGGTCTCTTCCAATCCAAACCATTCTATGACTGGCTTCTCAAATAGCTGTGCAATTAATGACAACGATCTCCTTTGCAAGACACTCATATGCTAAAGCACTGTTGTCCATCTGCTAACCACCGCCTGATTTCTAGGTCTTGTACATCAGCTGCTCTTTAGAGGGTAAATGAGTGGCAGCTTCCTTGTGTAAATTCTCAATTTACACATGTAATTGTTCAATACAATTATTAGATTGTAGATAATTGCTGTGTGGAGGTGGGCACAATCAAGTTGCACCTGAATCAGTGTTTCAGGAGCTCAGCCCATGACTTGAGGCAGTGAGTCTGTCTCCATGAATAATCCTGTTGTAAAAGTTGTAGGAAGATAAGTTCCCTTGCCACTCGAGCCCTTACTTTCCCATCCACCCACTATCACCATGAAAAAGTCGACACACAAACTGCCGGGGTGTGCAGTGATTGCCTGCTGCTCGCCCACAGAGCCCTCTGAAAGAGCTTGTAATAGTGCCATCTAGTGGCCCCTGCTTCAAAAACAGGCAGTTCCGAATCACCCCCAAAATTCCAGAGCGTTTGTTGCTGAATCAGGCAAACCTCGATGATGATTTGTATGCACTGAGCATGAGGGTAAATTAACACCAACGTGTCATCCAAATGCCCCTCAAAGATGACCTCTTCCCAGTCCTAGACCTCCTTCCCTCCCATCGGTCCTCAAGTCTCTGTGCTTAGGTGTCATACCCTAGCAAGAGTGCTTACTCTATTTATCCTACTTACTAGTCTTAATATTTTCTAAGTACATGAGATTTTCAGATGCAGGTGGTATATAGTTGTTACTACTTATATGTAGTGTATCTATTAGACTGGTTTATTTCAGAATACCACCAAGGAAATGTCTTAAGCGCTAGATAATCATGGTCACTGGGTGATGGCAGTCACTGAACAACCTCAAACATCCGCCTCAGTGCTGCAAGTGGTGCAGCATAAACTGTGGCACAGACAGACCAGGTGCTCCAGGCACTGAAGATAAAGTATATTAGATGTTAAACATTTTCACTTTCCATTTGTCAAAGAAAAGGAGATGATCCTATAAGAAGTAATTGCTTAAAGAAGTTGTTAGCGCTTTGTTCAATAAAGAAAAAAGAAAATGTGTTGCAAAGATTTTCTGGCTAATATCTAATGCTTCCCTACATCCTGTCACTCAACTTTTGTTTCTTTGACCACGAGATGCTGGCATGCCTGTGGTGTGCTGGGCCATCAGGAAGTGTATCACAAACAATAATTACACAGCCTTTGAGAGGCCCAGCATGGTTTTTTGAATATCATCTTCTGTTAATAGTCTCCTTTATATGGTTCTTCTAAAGACGTTATGTTACTTGTTATGTTACTTGTTATGTTACTTGTTATGTTACTTGTTATGTTATTCAAAGCCAGATGTGGAGCAAACAGCATCATTATTGTTTTTTTCTTGTCTCCGTCTTACGTCTCCTTTTCAGCAAGCCCAGAGAGACTATTCTCTTTTTTTCATACTTTTCTTATGTAAGAACTTATAACTGTGCATCTGAACCTTTCTTGTGTATCTGCAACACACAATACAGCTAGAAATATGTAAGGTTAAACCTTTCCAACACTTCTTACACTTCAGAATTCCTCCTGGTTGCTTATAAGTACTAAGCTATTTCTACATGAGATGTTTGCTAGTTGTGTTTGCATGTTTTGGAATTTTGACGAAATGGATTGCACAATATGAAAAATAAGGACTTTATGGTATATATTCTTACAAGTCATCCTGGAAAACTGAATTTTCTCCCTGCTTCTGTTACGGTACTTCCCTGTGATTTCTAGGCAATGAATTGGGTTAATTTTGCTCTTAATTTTAAGAGATTTTTTGCCCTCTCTCTCTACTTTACTTCCCTAACTGAAAATTAGAGGTAATTCTATCTTTTCCGCTCTCAAGCTCAACAAAAAAATGAAGTCGTTTACTGTCATTATGGTCAACATTAAGAGGTTAGAGTGAGCAACACAGAAATGCCTATGCTTGGCACTTTACACAGTAGCTATCACAATCCACTGAATGACTGATACACATAGAAGATTAGAATGAATACCTTTTAATCAACATTATCTATTTAATGCATAGAATGGAGCATCTTATGAAAAAGAAGTTCATGACCATGCATACAGAAATTTATCATAGCCCATATACATATGAGAGAAATGAAAGCTGTATTATTTCTGCCAGAAGCAGAACTCAATAATAAAAAAAAAATTAACTTCAGAGCAACGATTGCAATTTTCAAAGCAATGTCCCAGTTATATTGATACAATATATAAATGCATCTTGGTAGATCTTGTGGAGTAAATTGGTTCTCTGTGCCCCTTTATGTCTTTACTGCACAGGAGCTGTATCTGCAGGATCTGTTTGTTTCCCAGATAAGAGTTTCTTGGATGAGAGCATTTCAGACTAATTAAATATTTTCCTGGTGAGTGATGGGACCCATTTAAATGAGTGAAAGGGAAAGTGTTTAATAAACATTCAAGGGGCAAACATTGTCTGGTGTCTTTTTGAAAAGAGATGTCACTGAGGAATCAAGAATGCAAGATATTTATGTCCAAACAAAACTGTTTTGAAGCTGTGGAATTGTGTTGGAAGTTTTTCAAAGACATTGAAAGAGGATCACAGGGCATTGGCATAACTCTGCATGTTCTTCCTGTATAGTTTCAGGGAACCTCTCAGGGCCGCTGAGCAAAGGGAAATTGGCAGTACATTTCACAAGTTAAAAAGGACAAAATAATCCTTAGTAAATTATGAATCTCTTAAATAAAGCAACTACATGTAGTTCTGGTGTAAACAAGACCTGACACCCTGGAAGCTCCCAGTCACCAACAGAAGAAGGCTTGAAACAGCATTTAATGATTTCTGTGGTAAAGACACACACTCGTCTTCAGCTTCTTTATCTTTGCTTTCAACCATCTGCAATACCATACATTAGACAGTCTCTATAGCATTTCAGATTTTAGAATTCAAGGAAACAAGAACTGTCGTTCAGAAAAACAAACAAACAGCAACAACAAAAACCCAAACAAATGAAAAAAAAAGGAAACAAAAACAACATATTATTTTGAAAAGATATACTGTTATTCTTCACTGAAACAGAGCCAGGATATTTCCAAATTCTTCACCAGGGGAAAGTAAATCAGAAAAGAAAAGAAAAGAAAAAAAAACCAGAGAGATAACTCACAGTGACACTGTGGGTAAAATATTCACCTGATCCATAGGAGATCATGGCCCAATTCCCAGCTCTAACTCAGGGCTGGCACTCTGCTCCCTCAGGGAGGGCCCTCGCGCATGGGTTCCAGCTTCAGTTTCTTTTTTGGGAGGGATAAATAATGAAGAAGAGCTTCAAAAGGAGGAACTGAGAAGGATTAACTACTCCTCATCGATTTAAAACAGTGGGAGATTTGCATGAAGTTCTTCAACACCTTCAGGATATTTCTTTAGCATTTTTCTGTTAGTAAATTTGAGAAGCTGTTTTATTCCTTCCTCTCCTCATCTCTTGTCCTGGAGCTACACAGACTTTACAATGAATGTTTGTTTAAAATGACAAATTTACATGAAAACGTTAAGGTTTGACAAACTGCCATGTTTCAATATAAAGTGTTCTCACCAAATAAAACTCTTATTAGCACTCTCTTTGACCTTCTTTGTTATCTTTTTTCTTCTGTTGTGTCCATTTGTTTGTTTGTTTTGCTAGGGAGTAAAGGATGATATAACGACAAAGATTAAATTTAAATATCATATTATAAATTTTTTAAAAAAATGAGGTTTTTTTTTTTTTTTAAATTCTGAAGAAAAAATAAAAGGATTACTTGGGCAGTGTTATTTTGTCTAATTTATCCTTAGGAGCTCCATCTTGATGAAGATAGATGCGAATATAGTTTTTCTTATAGAGTCCTTGGTAATGCCACAACTTTTGTTTTGTATCTTCTGTTCTTTTGGACCTGAATAACTGTCTATGTCTGGGAAGTAATAAGGTCTAAAGCATGATATAATGTTATTTTAAGGAAATCAGTACCACTGAAGCATATCGCCTGGACTGGGTACATTAGCATTTTCTAGTTTCGTTTTGCCTCCATGGTTACCTGTGTTAGCTATAAAGAACGAAAAAGCAAAACAAGAAACAGTGACTTTAGCAAAAATGTTAAATATATTTTCATTATCTACAGGCAAATTCTTGCCAGAGCTATAAAGCATGGCTTTTACACCATTTTGCCAGGGCACTGTACTGTATCTATCAGCTTCCACAGTTCTGGTTTCATTCTAGATATCTTTCACAAGATTCCTTACAGAATCCAGGATTGAAAAATAACTGTTACACCTTCTTTTACAGATTTCTTAAATTTATCTGTAGAATTTCACTGTAATTTCAGGAGAAAGCAAAAGAGCTATACAATGAAAGGCACAAGACTGTAATATTTCATGAAAATACAGCTCTTTTCTTCAATATAGACTATTTTTGGCAGATAAATCTCTCTTGCAGAGTTAGGCATTCACCAGAAGAAACAGCTACATTTATACATCTCATTGGCAAACCCCAGAAAGAGAATTTTGCATTATAATTTTAGAATAAATAAACAAATAAGAATGAGAGAAAAGGGGAACGTTGATTTTCAGAAAAAAATTCCAAGACAGAATACTCATTAGAATATGAAAGGTCTATGGGCAGAATAACTGACATTCCCTACCTAACATGCTGAAATTTAGCTCAATATAATAAGCGAAGTAATAGTAGAAATGTATTATTCTGTTCAGAACAAGAGTTCCTGTGGGGCAGAGAAAAGGGTATAGATACACCTTACGTACTTAGACTAACCTTTTTATGAAAGAGCATATTGTTTTCTATGTTTGGAATTTTCATGATGTTCTTAGGTGTTCACTACAGCTGATTTCATATTATGCAAAGAAAAATTCTATCTGATAAAATTGCATTATATATTACTTTCTAAAATTTGATGAAATGCAAAGACATTTCTAAGCAGATGTAATATTAGACAGGGCTCAATTCTGAGATGAAAATCTGTTTTCAGCACTGAGTAGTCATAGAGTCTCAAGCTCCTTCTGAGAAAAAATACATACCGTAACATAGTGGACACATGAAGAAAGCAGAGTAAGACAGCACCTGGTGTTGAGTCTCTTTGCACAAGTTTCTGTAGATTCTTAATAGATCCTGGTGTGGCGACTAAAGCAGTTAAATACATTTTTGTTAATGTGTACATCAGTTTGCTTTTGTGATGTTATCCTAAATGTAAGGAAGTAAATCAGAGGAGACTGCTGGAGGAAACAAAGAGAAAATAAATCAATGAGGACAGTGTTGTTTGATTCCAGCTAAAACGATAAGATTTATTCTTATGTGGGTTTATCAGCGGTAGCTGGAATAAGCCTTCCAAAGAAAGATGCAGACAAATTGCAGCCAGCCCCTTATCTCTCCCAGGATGGAGACTGTAGAAATTGAAAGGCCGGAGGGGATATTATAAATTACAATGTAGATAATACCCTTGTAGATGGTGGCTTTTTTTTTTTTTTTTTTTTAATTAACCCTTCTCTCTACGTACTCAGGGGTTATGGATAAAAAATTAGTGTCCTGAGAAAGCTGGTTTTGAATATCCTGAGCAAACCACCATTACAATCTCAACAGCCTCTGCAATTTCTTTCCATATACCTGCTGATTATCATTGTGACATATACAGCAAGTGTGAATTTTTAAAAAAATCTGTCACCTTGAAGATTAGGGAACTTTTTTATTTATGATGGTGTGTTTCTGAAAAAGTGTAATGTACTTACAAACCTAAGCAATGAATGTTTGTGCATAAAATAGAAAAGGTGTTAACCAGATGCACATTTGTAGTTTGGATTTAATTACATTCCAGTTAAAATCAAAAAGGAATTTTGCCATAGCATTTTGTCTATAAACTCTTTTCTAAAAGGCATTTTCAACTCACATACCACTGTAGTCCTTAGGAACTACTGTCATGCAATTGATGCTATATGCAATGTAGTATGTGCATGAAATCATGAAACAGGGACAGCCACAAGATGGCAAAGTATGTCAGAATTCAAAGGGACTCATTTATATGTTCTTGGATAAATTCATTTGTTCCTTTAAATCTGTTTCATTTCGTAGAAATAAAGTTGACAAAAAAAATCAACAGCAGAAAATAGCTTCAGTTACGCAACAGAAACCACTTGGTTTAGACTTTGTGATGAGTATAAGTGAAGTCAAAACAAATTTTAAAATTTTCAGTTACAGAGAAGTCAAATGTTGGCATTTGACTGTTTCGGTTCACTATGTCACGTAAAATGAAGACCATTTTTCCTGCCTCATGACAGCATAACCATTCTTTCTGAAGATGGCAAAGTTGAAAACATTTGTCTTAGAAAGATCCTTCAATATAAAAGAGTGAAAGGATGGAACTATGTTAATGTAGTTCAAAATATTCAATGTTCTAATTAGAAAGTACTCAATACTTGTTATTAATTGCAAAATTGGTAGCATTTTTGATATCTCAGAATGAGCTGAGAACAAATTGTGCGAAATGCATTGTCAAGTATTTGTGATTATCTTACGTATAGATATCTTCTGCAATTTCAAGGAAGTACTTAAGCTGTTGCAGAGCCACTTTGGATCTAGAATAGACACATGTGACCTTTCTTTTAAGCTGAGAGGAACAGTCTGTCAAATAGTCTGATGATAGTTATTGCATTCAGTCCGACTTCATAGAAACTGCTTCTGGTGGAAACAGCAGCTCAGACAACTTATCTAGAGGGGAAAGCAGCTCTGAGCTTACTGCACAAAAACTGGTCTGCTGTGAAACAGGTAGGTGTAGTTTAAAGAACTGGAGTTGTTCTTTTTGTTTTTTATTTTTTATTTTTATCTTCTGAGATATAAAGGAAAAATGCCTCATTCAACTTTTTTTTTTCACAAAATATTTCAGTTTTCATTAAATGTTAGGATGTAAAATCACAAGTGAATTAAAGGATCTCAGAGTAAAAGTCCTGATGTCTTTAACATGCAGTTTACTCATTTAGTCTTTATGAAAATAGCTGGTTTAGTTAACTGCAGATTTAAGATTTCTAACTATTACAACAGAAGCTTGAGTCCTCAAGTGCCCAGTGTCCTCTCCCGCTTCAGGTGTACCTTCATGTTTTGCTGTAAATGCCACCAGCATGTGGCCCATGCTGCATTCCAGACTGGGCAGCGTGGACAGTGCAGTGCTGGTGGCAGTAGATGTACGGAGAGAGGAAGTTGATGACCTCTAGAGGTCCCTTCCAACCCCTACAATTCTGTGATTCTGTGACTCCTCCAGTGCAAGGAAAGGGGTAGTACAGGGTGAGCTGCTGTCAGCCAAGTCTTATCACCCACTGAAACTTGTGGGGATGCCCAAGATGGGAGGACAAGGGGCTGAAGAGCAGTCCTGCAGAAAGTGATCTGGGGTTTCTGGTTGATGCCAAGTTGAATGTGAGTCAGCAGTGTGTCCTGGCAGCCCAAAGGGCCAACTGTACCCTGGAGTGCACCAGGCCCAGCACTGCCAGCCAAGCAAGGGAAATTGATGTTCAGCTCTGCTGCGTGCTAGTGCGGCCTCACCTTGAGCACTGCATGCAGCTTTGGGTGCCACAATATAAGAAGGACATTAAACTCTTAGAGAGTGTGCAAAGGAAGGCTATGAAGACGGTGAGGGGTCTAGAGGGCAAATGTGTGAGGAGTGGCTGAGGTCTCTTGGTTTGTTCAGCTCAGAGCAGAGGAGGCTGAGGGGAGGCCTTGTGGCAGCCTACAGCTTCCTCATGAGGGGAGCGGAGGGGCAGTGCTGATCTCTGCTCTCTGGTGACAGCGACAGGGCCTGAGGGAATGACATGGAGCTGTGTCAGGGGAGGGTCAAGTCGGATGTCAAGAAAAGGTTCTTCACCAGAGGGTGACTGGGCACAGGAATAGGCTCCCCAGGGCAGTGGTAATGGCCTCAAGCTTCTGAAGTTCAAGTGTGGGCAACAATTGCAGACACAGGGTTTGGATTTTGGATGGTCCTGTGTGGAGCCAGGAGTTGACCTCGATGATCCTTGTGGATCTCTTCCAACTCAGGATATTCTGTGAACTATCTGTGAATGTCCTACATGGAAGAGTTTCCAGTCCTAGCAAGTCCTCACCACCTTGCATTTCTTGGCACTAATCTGAGGACTACCCTTCAGGTGTGCTACAAAGGACCTTGATTTCAGCTCCATTGGAACTGGATTTCTCTCATGGACACACGAAGAAATGAAATGCCAACTTTCATTGAAGCTGGAAGAGATTTTAAATTTCCAAGCACCTAGTATGTGAATAGGCAACATCAGAGAATGAGCAATCATTACTTCCTTTGTGTTTTCTTAGTCTACAGTATTCTAATAGAACACAACCTTGTCTAGTCACTTACCTTAGGAATAGACGTAGCACTTCCTGATAGATGAGGAAAGTGATTAATACATGATGTGAATATCTGCCATCAGGATAAATCTATAATTAGGATATCCACTTCTGGACATTTTCCAAATACATCTGAACAGTTATGCCAATTACTGGCATCATTGTAAATGAATCAGAATAAGCATCAGCAAATGAATCAAACTGAAAGTTGTACAGTTTGCCTTGCTAATTATAATGCTTATAAAATAGCTGACATGAGATGTCTGCTACCTGCTGACTGAGGAATGCAAGAGGTTCTTTATGCTTGTATTGAACACAATAAATAGGATATTCAAAGAGAAAAATATAAATAGCTTCAGAGAGTGATCAAGAGCGGTTATTTTAGCATCTGAAACATTCCCATTCTATTAGATTTGGAAATCAAGACTTGGTGGGAACATCTTTGCAGTGTGTGAGCAGAAAATACAGATGCTTTCTTTTCTCCTCGGTTTGAGCTCTCTCTCAGTCCAGCTCCAAACAGCTTTTTCTTTTAGGGCTTCATCTACCAATACAAGCAAATCCCGCTGAGACAGGCTGAAGAAATATACGTTTAAGTGTTTGTTGGCAATTACTTTATGCTCAATTCAAGAGATTTCTGAGATCTCTGTCATTTTACACCTCTCCTCTCCTTAGACTATTTGACCCTTTTTATTGATTCTGGAAAGACAGAAACAAGTCTTTCTCTCTGTCTCTCTCTCTCATTTTTTTTTTTGTCTTTTCCTTTTTTTTTTTTTTTTCTTCCTTTTTTTCCCTTAAGGAAACTTTTAAGTAGTTATTTGCCATGTATTTTTACTATGGTCATTTACAACAAAGCTCACAGGAAACACACAGTACAGGCAGTTAATAATGTCAGATTGATGTCACATGCATCAGAATAACCTTCATTTTGCATCTGACCCCTTTCGACTTGACTAATATAATGAGCTGTGCCTGCTCCCCCACTACCAGCTGGTTCAGTCCCACACAAGATGACAGCAAAGCCTGGTGAGGGGGAAGCAGTAGAGAGGAAGTGAAGACTAAAGCTCCTGCCACCTCATCTTTGGTGTTGCTTGCTTATCTGTGCAGCTCAGCAGAGGCAGAAGTGCCTTGCAGATGCCTCTTCAAACACTGATTCAAGTGTTGATGCATCCTCGCCACTCCCAGGAGTCAGGGGAATCAGCACATCTGTAACCCTAGTAGCAAACACAGAGATTAAAGAAGCTTGTTAACAACCATAAGGCGTGCCAGGCTCATCATGATCTCTTTTGCCTTTGTATTTTGCTTCACATTAAAAGACCTGGGATTATAGCAGACATGGAGTAAGAGTGGAGGTAAAAGCAGCCACAACTCTGTGCATCGCAGTGAAGTTTTCCTGGTTCAGAGAAGGGAAGAACAAAGTCTGCCAAAATGTGGGGTAAAAGAGAGTTCGCAGACCAGTTTAATTTCTGGAATTATCTGGAAATAAATTCAGCCAATGCTTTTTCCACCTTGTACCTTTTAAAATATAGAGAGGAGAGAGATAAGAAAGAGACTCAAAGGGTTAAAGAAGAAATAAAGTGTTCAAATTAACTTGTTTTGCTTACTAATGATGTATGTAAATATAAACAGAATTTTGTTTGGATCTTACCTTTCATGATCTGTCTCAGATGGACACTGAATGTAGAGAAAGGATAAATATTACTAGGTACCTGTTTATGATTATGCTTGCATAATAGCACTTTCCATCTACATGCTTTACTCACATATTGGTATCTAACAGTGCTAGATTATTTTCCTGTGTAATCCGATAATTTGGGGCGAAAGACTAGCACATGAGAATCCTTGTGTTAGATTTCTCAGACATACTTATCCACAAAAACCACCCAATAAACCAAGTAAATCTCAGTTTTTTACATTTCTATAAGTCTCCTTTTTTCTCCCTCTTCATACTGAAAGCTGTCTTTAGCCTATTAACAGCATTTCAGAGACACCCACGCTCTGTAATATCATGTTTCAGAGAGTAAAGTATCTTTAATGAAAGACTTGCTTATTTTCTTATGCTGCTAAGAAAGCCGAGCTCTGTTCAGAGAAACCTGCATATAAAATAACTTGAGAAAAAAATGACATATCTTAAAAACCCTTGTCTTTTTTGGCTCATCTGTTATGCTTATTTTTAAACAGTTGCACATAGCTCCACCAGCTTAAGCACAGTGGTGTCTTTTGATATGGCTGCAATATCTATGCTTTTGCAGAGCTTCTCCCTGCTCTGTAGTGCCTGCTGCCTCTGATGTCTGCATGCTGGAGAGCTGTGCTTTGAAAGTTAGTTGCAAAGCGGAAAAAAAAAAGAATCTTCTTTGAGATTAGGAGTCTGAAAAAAAAGAGAGAGAAAGCAGAACTTGGACTTGGATGGAAGAGGCTGTGAAATACTTAATTTCAGACAGTGCCTTGGACCACTGAATCAATGGCAAAATTCTTGTCCTTGTTACAGTGGTTCCTGGATTTCACTTTTATATTTCTGAGAAGAAGGTAAATGTTCAGGAAAAAAATCATGACTATTCTGGATATTGTATGGATATTCTGATGCACTTATGTCATATAAAGAATGACCTTCCAGTCCTTGAAAACTTTCACTCATCATTCTGAAAAAAAATAAATTGAAGTTAAATGCTACAGACTGTTCTACTGGTGGTGATTTGAAAGATGAGGAAGATGTATAGCATAGATGATACTTAAAGAGTACAGTCTGCCTTTTTGTTAATGATGATGATGTAGCTACCCTCTATGATATGGTGCCTGTTGCATGCTAGGCATTGAATTAGTGTGAAAGTAATGTTTGAAATCACCAGAGATTTTGCAAATCACGTTTCTGACTATCAAAATATAAGGAAAATTCACCTTCCTCTGTCAAAAAAGACAGGATATGAAAATCAATAGAATAGGAAAATAAATAGAAAGAATGGAAATAACAGATTTTAGAAAAATTGCTTGAGTGAAGCATGAGAAGGGTAATGGAGGAGTTTCCTGGGGATAAATGGAGATAGTAGAGAAATTTGTCAACATAGATAATGGGAAATTTTTGAGTGGTAAAGAGGGAAAAAGTTCAAAATAAACAACTATAGGGAGAAAGAAATACTGGAAAGAGAGCTGAACTGAAGAGGAACGCAAAGTAAGTGTCATTGAATGGAAAAGGGACAGTGAATGTCTCAGTGAAGAAAAGCATACAGAAGAGAGGACAAAGGATTGAAACATACTGGGATTTATGGAAAGATAGAATGCAACAGGAAAAACGAAGTGGAAGATGGAATGGGAAAGAAACAGTGGAAATCAAGTGTAAATGCTGGCTTTGAAGGATTTGGACTGTCTGAGTGTTTGGGAAGACAGGATATTTCTGAAGGGATGATTTTTAGGAAATAGCAATTCTGAGATAAAGTTAAGGACGCAAAATGAGTATTGAAGTACATCATCTTGAGTTACTCCTTGCACTTCTCATCCTTTCTTCCTGCCACTCAGAATCATTCCCATAATTTGCATGCTTTCACCAAAATCTCACCTATGCTTCTCTTCTTCACTGTCAACAATCTTGTCTTTTCACAGCAGCCCTCTCCCTCAACTCCTATCCACTAATGGGGACAGAGACTGCCCAGCCCTTACAGGTTGTCCTAAGTTAAGAAGTGACATATTACAGCATTTCATTGCATTGTCTCATGGAAAGGGACAATGTAACCTGTTAGATCATACACTCTGCCATGAAGACTACCTCACATGGTGGAGGAAGGAGACAACCCAGGAGGAAATAGCTATCTTCTTTCTCTACAAGATGCCCAGAAAAGGAGCTCTAGGGCTTCCAGTTCTTCTCTATTCAAAGGAATATGAGCTTTTACTTGAGACAAGATAGAGCCCAAAAAACCTTTTTCCATAACATTTTTGGGGAGAGAATAATATGCAGGGTAGCTGCCTCCTTCCCTAGGCAATCTTCTAGGGGGAATTGAGGTATAGTGAAGAGAAAGTCTGTGTGAATCCCAATCCCAGACCCCACAAGGAAAAGGTGAAACACAAACACAAGAAGACCCAATTGATATGCAGGATGACAAAACAACGTGTGGAAAAAAGTAATGTTATTGATGGGGAAGGAATAAAAGAGACAAGCTTGGGCAAAGGGAAAAGATGAAAATTTTTGACCACCCTTCTCAGTACCTGTCACGCAGGAGCTTCCAGCTTCCAACCACCCCCAGTGTCACTGGCCACTTCTCTTCTACACTGCCCTCCCACTTCCTACCCACCAGATCTCTCTGCTTCCTGTTACATTAAACATTGACAGTCATCAAGAGCACTCAGCACAGCTACTTGCACTACTACTCCCTTCAGGAGCTTTCTCTGTAACACTCAATCCCAGAGAGACAAGAGAGCAAAGCAATGATTGTGATCCTAGAGCCTTCACAACATATAAAACATGAACTGCAATGCAAAGAATTTCATACCTCATCCTTTTTGCCATTTCAATTTATTGTCAACTTCTATTTAAGGATGATAATGCCAAATCTTATGTTTCACTTTTATATAACTTTGGTTAGTATATGGTGCAAAAAATAAGGATATCAAACATACGCTGGTAGTAAACGAACAAAGATTGCAGATTTTTACCGGAAAAAGGAAAAAGCATTTTGCTCAATATTTTATATATAGGAATTCCAGAGTCAGGAATGTAGAAACAATATACATAAATGAAGACCATAGATTTTTAATTTTAACTATTCATTTTAAGTCAGTGAAAGTAAATAACTTGCAACTTCTACTCAGCTGGACAATTCATGTAATATTTCTGAAAGTTGTGGAAGAAAATAGAAGCCTTAAACAAGCTAACCAACAGAGCAGAGTAGAATCAGAGCCTGCAGACAACTGGCAGTATTTTTAAACTCCTTACCACAGCCTAAATTCCATTAGCATGAGACTTGGAAGGACACAGCTGTTATTCTTTAAAGAACTAAGGCACTTGGCTGGCCTCCTAGCTCTTGAACAAAGTGTTCAGGGCTCACATGGCAACACTTTGCTGCATATAACAAATCTGTTTAATTTAAATTATTTTTCTAAAGGAAGAAAGAAAGGAATGAGTAATGATTGAGAAGCATCTGTGAAGGATCTGCTATACTTTGCATTTTTTTTGCAAAATCTGTCTTCTTAGGTTGGTTCATCCATCATCTATAATCATGGAAGTAGCACAAACATGTGGAAGTACTGCAGATAAAAAGCGCAGCGTACAGAGGTTAGTTTCTCTTTCCAATATACTGTCTTACATATGAATGGAGAGTTTACAGAGCAGAATATCCACAACAAACTGGTTAAAAATACTGGCAAAGCTTTTCTTTTCTGAACCACCTTTCTGATGAACCAAACACACATATTGTAAAGGAGAATTCAGACTTTCTTGCATGGGATTTGAGCGTGAAAATTAAAATCTAAAGATTTCATAAAATCCGAATTTGGGAGTGGAGGACAGAAATAGCCAAGGGTGGAAAATAAACCAAGCTGGTAATATTATCTGAGGAGACAAAACAAGGATTAAGAGAAACCAGATGTGTCTGAAGCTATTCATGAAATACTGTACCAAGAAAACCACAAAAATAAGTTATAGAACGAGAAAAGTTCCCACTCACTTTTTAGGAAAAGAAATTCATGTTGATGCATCTGAGTACATTTCTCACACTAGAAAGAGTGGTGTGTGTATGTATAATACATAGACGTACATAGTGGTTTAGTAAAGTAAGGAAAACTGCAAGCAAAAATTACTATAAATTTATAGAGGAAAGGTTTTGTGATTAGGTGACCAGGCTTTATCCACTCCATTCAAAGCTCTTCATTAGTCAAGTTCTTCAGTATCCTCATAGTTGATGCAACTTGTAAATGTAAAATAAAAAGGCTAGATAGGGAAAACATCTATTTTTCGCACAAAACCTAACTTGAATTCTCTAATTCTTTAAAGTATTTTCATGAACTCTTTATAAAGTGTGGTGTTTCCATATTTTTCCATTGTTTGCTGATATACCTGTTAGACAAAGCAAATCTACAGAGATAAACTTTCAGTGTTTGAGTTTGTGGTTCATTGACTCCCTCTTCCTCTTCCTCTTCCTCTTCCTCTTCCTCTTCCTCTTCCTCTTCCTCTTCCTCTTCCTCTTCCTCTTCCTCTTCCTCTTCCTCTTCCTCTTCCTCTTTTCCTTTTTTATTTGCTTTTTCTTCTCTCATATCACATAGCCTATTTAAAATACTCCCCTACCATTTCTAGAGACTGCTTCTCATGTTTGTCTTTGATTACTCTATAAAACTAGAAATAAAAATGTGGAAGTACTTAAGCATCCAAGTGTTCCTAGCACTACAGAAACAGAAGAGCAGCAGAACATTTGCAAAAATTGGGAAGCATACAGTAACCTGGCTAAGGCACTCCTGATGGGAGAATGTTGTTATGTCTGCTCACCCTTTGCCTAGAGTGGATAGGTATTATAGGTATTTTATGGATTTATTTCATTCATAGAACCTAAAAAACCACAAGTGTTCTCTGTCCAACGAGGTTTCAGATGCCTCATAACTCTTGCTGTTCACAGAAGTATTTCAAGCACTAATGCAAGTAATTTCCTCCAGTTATAAATAAGCAGTATAATCACACGTTCAGGAATATTATATTTAAACTACCTTAATTTATTTTATACAGAATGAAAGCCAACTAAAGTTTCAAAGGATATTATGCTACTTTGGATGGAAACATTAGCAGTTGGTGGATTTTTTGTTTTTGTTTTGTTTTATTTTATTTTATAATATATTTTTGTAAGAACTCTGAGATTTAAAGCTGAAAATTAAAATAAATATGTTATGAGAGAATAAGATTTCAGCATGTATGGACTAAAGGATGATTGCCAGTAGATCTCTATCTCTCATACCAGCTCTGTCAGTAATTTGCCTTATAATCCGAAATTAGGGATGGAGTTTCTGGGAGAAAGTAGTTTGCATTTAGGATAAGTAATGTAAAAGAAAATGGACAAACTTGTAGGCCTTTCAAGCCTTTAAGTTACTGAATATCTCGGACCCACTTTTGTCTGTCTGTAATTTACCATACAAGCTGATCCACTTACAGTACTGGCTGATCCATCTGAGCTCTGCTGCTGAGAAACACAATCCTGCCTCTGTGTTCCGGCGGAACACTTTGGCATCAGCTCAGCATAGGTACTGAAAAGTCCCAGGCTTCATGCTCGCAATTAATTTTGATCCAAGGAGTTGTAGCCTAATACTCGAAGTACTCCCATGTATCAGAGCATGGAAGCTATAATTTCAGAGTGCAGCTTTAGAGTGACATGGATACAAGCCTGCCTTCATGCCAACAGCTCTGCCCAAGCAGTTATATTCAGAGATGTCTCACTTTCTGGACCATTTCTCTGAAACCCTACACAAGGTATCTAATAGACATATGTCAGGGGTAAAAGGAGATAATAGCGTGGATTTCATTTCACCCCCCACTTTTACAGGTGGAATAAGGGGACGCAGCACGTAGGAAAACTTGAGAACCTCTGACTAATTTTATTCCATTGTTCTACAAAGGAGATGTTACTGTTTAGAAGGAGATGATGAAGCACTTGCTCCAAATGTAAGAATGATTGACCTTCAAGGGCAAGCAGATATGGTGATAAAACCCAGCATAACTTCTTGCTGAGTAGTACAAAAAGAATTAATTGAATGCCTTAAATGTATTTTTCATCCTCAAATTAATCTTCTGGGTCTCATGGAGGAGTGAAAATTCTGCCACTGAGAACAAAATAACACCAACCTCATATTTCCTCTCTCGCATTTCCTTCCTCCATCTGCTCATGCTTCCTGAGTGTCAGATTCATCTAAGCAATATTTGGTTGAAGCTTTGTCTGACCTGTAAGCCTCTTGCAACTTCCATTACCAGCAGTAGGGAGAAATACGGAGTGGTTTTCAACAATTTTCCTATGTAAAGACTGACCTGAGAAGCAGCAAAAATTAGCTGTTCTGTTAGAATTGCAATAACTGTGCTTTGTCCTTTTTGCTCAAAAGTAGAGAGAGAAATTTGTGTTCAAAAAGCCTGCAGTTCAAAGATCTTTGGACATAGAGCTTTCCTTCAAGCCTTTAGGCAATCACACAGCCTGAGTGTGCTTTCTTGACATTATGTTAGTGTATGATCATGAAAATAATAGGCTTGCTTGTTTGACTTCCTCTTAGAAAAGAATTCTCCCATTCTTCAAAAATGTTTTGACATTTTTTTAAAGATTTTCCATTTCTGCTCTTAAACTACAATGTTTAGAAGCAGTATTTCCTGAAGGTCATATTCTAACATATATCCTCACCGATTTAGACCTGAGAGTTTGTCTTGAATCTGAGAAATATCTGACATAGCAAAAAGAGATGGAGAGTGTGATGTATAAAGAGAAGTGGACCTTAGATAATTAGGTAATGAGATAAAGATTTAGTATTTACCAGTAAGCCCATGGACACACTACTGCATCAAGATCTCCTTCGCTAATCCACATTTATATGTTTAAATAAAATAGAGGAGCACAAAAGGAGAAGTGGACTCTGTAACTCTCACTTGAGCTGAGAGAACAGGCGGGAATTTGGAACATTCTTCCACATGCCAATTGTATACTTGGCTACCGATTATTTCGACACAACTCTCACTGCTTTAGCCAAAAAATCTGTCCTGAAAAATTTCCATCATTCATTCTTCTTGTCATTGTTCTATTTGTATCAGATTTGAGAAGCTGCCATGCTTTCGACTGCAGAGCTCTTGACAAGTAGAGTTACCATGCGCTCTCAGTGACGGTTTCTTTATTCCTTTGGTTCATTTGTATTTTGGTGGATGAGACACGACTCTGGAAATGAGGAGAGCATTGCTCTGCCAGTCTTCTAGTCTTCTGCAAAGTAGTCTTGGGAAAGCTCTTTGTTCCTTGCTGCCATTTCCCCAGGAGAAGTACAGAGATTTTCTTCCTTTACAAAATGCCTTGGGACTTGCTGGTGATTTCCTCACAAGGATTACCAATTTTATATAATCTGCATAGTCACCTTCTCTCCCCATTTGATGGATTCATGCCACTGTTTGCACAAACACTGAATGTTTGCTCCCAAGCATTCATCCAAGGCTTCTTAATTCATTCAAAGCTACTTAATTCCTATATTATATCATCAAGGAACTTTGTATCACACTGACGATGAAATGTGATTACATCTCTAAAATTGTTTTCCAGAAACTAACCTCTATGTTTATAGTAAATCAAAACAGAATGTAATCAGCTCCGTTTGCTTTTGACAGATGTTTAAAGCAATTTTATGCTACATGGCTTCCTTGTGTCTGGTTTCTGCAGTGCCAGGATACATTAGTTACAAACTAGGTTCTCTGAATATGAGGTGGATTGTTTGCCGTTGGATAATCCTCCTCTATACTGTACAATTCCTTCACTTCTAATATTTGTGCTCTGTGTTTAATGCTTGCAAAATGTATTGCTGTGAGAGCACACTAACTTCCAGTACTCCTTTGCTAAAAGGCCTTAACACTAACATTGCTCCAGGTGCAAAATTAAAATATCCTTGAGGATATACTTAGCTTTAAACATGTACGTTGGTGCATTATCTGTCTTGAAATCAATTTTACTAACTCTTCTCTAAATTAAACAGTGGAACTGCTCTTTCAAACTGATGTTTTACTGCCCACTCCTGGTCATAGGAAAGTAGTTCATTCTCAAAATCCATTTAATTCTGACTTCCCTCCTGCGCATTTGAAATTGAGTCTGAGGCAGACAGATATTCCACCAAGCACAGGAATCCACTGAATAATCATGACTGGCATTTAAAACCATTCTGGTCTGGATTTGAGCAAGCGTCTGAATATCCTTTTGTTTTCCTGTTGACTTGTTTATTTCCCTCCTGATCACTGGCCATAAAATAAATATCCGCATTCTTGATCTTCATCAGACTGCAAGTAAAATGAAAGAAAGGTATTATGCATGCATTAAATCTAGTAATCACCCTAGGAATGTTGTTTTTCTTCTCAATCTTAGGTGGCAAACAAACAATCGTAAGTTAGTCATCACATGAAGAAGAAACATCTAAGAAATACAACTTTGATTATTACATGGACAAAAAAACCTTGTTAAATATATATATATTATCCTGAAAAGGAATGAGACTATGATTAGTGCCCTAAACAAAGTTCTTAAGTAAATCACTCCTCTAGGCAAGAGTAAAGGTTATTTGAAACAGATACTGTAAAGCACAAAGTAAGTTCTTTTATCTCCAACACTGGTGTTGGAGACATCCCTCGCAAATTGATGATGTTTGTCTTCAGGATCTAAAGCAATTCTTGAGATTATTTCTCCCTCTTAAGGCTTCAAATGGAGACTGTCAATTGTTGTTTTAGGAGTAATGGCCATAGGCTGATGAATTTACAAAATAGTTATTAAAAAAAAAAACAACTGCAATTATATTAAAGCAAAAGTTTTCAGCAAAAGAGATTCAAATGCAAGGTGAGACCTGTAGCAGTCCATTCCTGTAATGTAGAGGAAGAAGAAATGTTACGAATTCAGAGAAAGCAGAAACAATCATAAACAGCTTTGGTCCTACATTTCTTGCTCTTACAGCTAGCTACATTCTTTGTAAGTGCTCAGCTTTAGGCCTTCCCCAAAAACTTGTTTGGGGAACAATATATCTATCCCATGGATACAACCATTAATTTTTAGCTCATTCTCTGTCTCCACCTGGGGCTGTCTCTGTATTTTTTTCAAAGACAATCCTGCAGCGAGGAGGGCTTCCCCAAAACCCTGTAGATGCAAGCAAGTTGTTGATACGCTTTTATTTCCCATCGTAGTCATTGCCTTGTAATTCCTTGGTGTCAACTCCTTTCTCTTTTTTTCTGATTCCTTTCTTCCACTCCAAAAACACCCACAGAATTTTTTCTTTAGTGCCTAAGGATTTTGCAGAGGTGTTGGCAGTAGCTGAGAAGCTCATTGCTTCTGATAGTATCAGCAACAAACATTTACATTTGGGAGAAGTGCTCATCTGATTTCTACGGAATCTATTTTCCCAGAAAAACTCTACAGTCCTAACACTGTACTGTTCTTGCCTATGCCACAAGCATAAATATGCATCAGCGGTACTATTCAAGGCTCAGTTAATGGTGATAGCTTTCCCGTCCCAAATTAATGAGAAAATATGTAAGTCAGCACATTTAAATAATGCATTGAAATCATAGCACAGCTTGAAAAATATTTAAATTAAATCTGACAACATAAGAAATATAAAAAAGTATTCACAGTAGTGGAAATAAGGAATTTTGAAAACTGTATCTTCAAAAGAAGGAAATTATTAAAAGATTTACTTCAGTAAGATAACTTATGGAGTCACCTTATCAGCAAATAAAAAATATAGTTAGATTAAAAGAGGCCTCCATTTAATGAAAAGGAGAACAAATGAAAGCAGGATGGATATATATATTGCTTTGCAGGACAGCACAGAAGCACAGAAATCGTGAAAGAAGTCTCATTTCTTGCAGCTGAAACCTTTGTGCCACTAAAAGCCCTTTGAGAGAAAATGTCTTTTTAAAATGTGCTTATAAGCGTAAGCACATCTCAAAACAAGAAACTGGATAATAAGGATCAGATCCACATTTCTGAATGGTGGAGCTCACAACAGGAGAGTACATGAAAGTAAATGCTACATGACAGAACTTTTTTTTGGGTCAGAGATACGGAGTGTACTTAGGAGTAGGTATTTGTTATTTGTTCTACATCTCACTGCTGCAGTGGAAATAGAACTAGGATACACTGATTTTGCGCATTGCAATCGAAATTTTCGACACCAAATGAAGTACTGTGGGCTGGAGCCTCAGACGACTCAGCTTTGACTATGACATGTCTTTAAAACTCCAGATACCAGTGCTCCTCCATCCTCTTTCCTGATGTTATATAGCCAGTCATGCCTTGTATTTAACAGAATGGCATGTTCTTTGGCCGATAGTGATTTACTCTGCTGAATGAAAATAATCCTTTACCTTGCTGCCCATTGATCAAGGATATCTCTCTCTTATTTAGCTATTTATTGGTGGTGCTCCTGAGCACAGTCAGAAATGCTGCTCGGTAGTTTAATGTATTTTCTAACCCTGTTTGACATCTGGATCTGCACACTGAAACCTTTTAAGAGACCCTTTCTTATATACACTTTCATACTCATATTCTCCATCAGCTAATGTGATGCAAATGATTGATCTTTGAGGCCAGCAAACCTGGTGGTAGTACCCAACATAAATTCTCACTGAGAAGTACAAACAGAATATATTGAATACCTTCAATTTATTTTTCACCCTCAAATTCATCTTCTGGGTCTCATGGAAGAATGGAAATTCTCCCACTGAGAACAAAATAACATCAACCTCATATTTCCTCTCTCGCATTTCCTTCCTCCATCTGCTCATGCTTCCTGAGTGTCAGATTCATCTAAGCAATATTTGGTTGAAGCTTTGTCTGACCTGTAAGCCCCTTGCAACTTCCATTACCAGCAGTAGGGAGAAATACGGAGTGGTTTTCAACAATTTTCCTATGTAAAGACTGACCTGAATATCAGCTGTTCTATTAGAATTGCAATAACTGTGCTTTGTCCTTTTTGCTCAAAAGTAGAGTGAGAAGGCTGTTCAAAAAATCACTTGTTTAGGGCTCATTCTCAGGCCTGTAGACTTTTCCATAGCCTAAGTGTCCTTTCTTGGCATTATGTTAGCGTGGAATCATGAAAAAGCAAACTTGCTTCCTTTTAGAAGGAAGAAGATCCCACTCCTCAAAAGATACTCTGCACTGGAGAAAAAGGTATTCAGAAAATGTGAAAGTTAATGGTCAAACAATGAAAAAAAGAGGAATACAGGAAACTGTGATTGTTGAGGGGGGGGGCAAGTAATAGCTTTTGCCCTTTCACATCCAATCTTTTAAGTTCTGCGTCATGTCACTCACCATGAAGTTTACTTTCCTCTTCCTAGACAAGTAAGTTGCTAATACCCAGTTCTGCGCAGGAGAAAGGAAAAATAAGCCGGTTGTATTAGATCTATGTTTGTGGATGATGAGTATATATGCACCTTATTTTACAATTCGTAGAATCATAGGATCACAGAACACTTTGGGTTGGAATGGACCTCAAAGTCCACCTAGTTTCAATTCCCTCCCCATGGGCAGGGCTGCCACCCACCAGATCAGGCTGCCCAGGGCCCCATTCAGTCTGTCCTTGAACACTGCCAGGGATGGAGCATCCACAACTTTGGGTGACCTGTTCCAGTGCCCCACCACCCTCTGAGTAAAGAATTAATTCCTAACATCTAATCTAAATTTTTCCTCTTTCAGTTTAAAGTAATTCCTCCTTGTCCTATCACTATTAGACCGTGTAAAAAGTTGGTCCCCTTCCTGTTTGTAAGCTCCATTTGAGTACTGGAAGGCCACAGTGAGGTCTTTCTGGAGCCTTTTCTTCTTAATTCAGAGGTGTAATTTTTTTTTGACAGGTATCAGCTATCATGGGGATTGTATGGAGATTGACTTTGGTTTACTCTGAAGTGATAGTTCTGTGTTATGCAGATCTAATGAATCACGTTGTCTCTCTTTTAGAAACCGTTGTCTTCAACCATGTGTATAGTCCTGGCCCCAGCACTTCTTTTTGGGTTTCAAACTTGCTTAGGAAAGTAGTTCTCCCTGTGATCACTTAGACGTCATGAGATGTTACAAAAGTTCTACAGTACCTAAAATTAGTTAGTTCAATTTGAGTGGATTTCTTACAGATTTTCATGCTGACCTGCATCTAAAGCAGGACAAAATACATGCTTTTGACATTGTGGAGAGTCTTAGACATTTGAACTCTTAATTCTTTACAGAATTCAGATAACCAGAGGAATTACATTTCACATTCTTCCAGGCATAAACAAGATATTGGGTATGAACTGTCAGTTCTTGTAAGGAGATATAAATAATCCCCTGCCAGTCTCTTTGAACAGAAGTTCAGCATTTGTTTTCTGTTAGTAAATACTCTCTGGTTGCCCAGTTTTCACTTCAGTGAAAATCCCCCTAATGCAAACAAACTTTCTGACAATGTGCCTTAGGGTTTGGATCCAGTACTTAATATAGCAAATGTTTTTGATTTTGGCATTGGATAAGACATTAGCTGCTTTAGTAAAAAGATGAGATACAGTGACGTTTACCACCTATAATCTGAAAAGGTTTCATTTCCCTCTACAATTTTTGTTTCGTTCCCAGAAAAATGCTGTTTGGGTATGGTTTGGGGAGTTGAAGTTTGTTTCAAAGTGGAAATTCACCATGCTGTTGTATACAAAGGAAAAGAATACAAAAGACTTATTTTATGTTTATCTAAGTGCTGTCAAGTTTGAAAGCAAACTTTTTATTGTTGTTAAAACTACAAGCAAGTGTTTGATAAAAGAAAAGCTGTAAGAAACACAGTGCTTGGAAAAAAGAATCCATCCAGAAGTTATAAAAAAGACAAAGATTTGATAAGGAAATTGCATCAACTGTGATATGGTTATTTTGGAGAAAAATTGAAGGACAGCAAAATATACAGCTAACTTTCTTATGAAGGCTGTTTTCTCTGTGTCAGCAAATATTATTTTTTGCATTTTGAAAAAAATTGCTGTTATGTTAGACAACCAGCTTTTATGACACCTGCACTTGTTTTTATTGCCTTTTTTAAAAAAAGAAAAAAAGAGATGTGGATATTATTATTAAATAACACTTATTAAACAAAAAAAGTCTGTGAAATGTTTTTCATAAAAATAGTTCTCTCATCTTATTTCGTAATTTTATCCTCACCCACCCATCTTCCAATTCTGTGATTACAACTGCCAAGTGATAAAAATTAAGTGCCACGTCATCTTCCTGCATTGAGAGAGATGATTACATCTCTGTGGGTGTGATTGAGATAACTGTAAATGAATCAGTTTAATTCTGCCATAAGCCAACTATCCTGGTTTTCCTGGTAGTCAGTAAAGAGACATGGACAATCTTCAAAGAGATTCGTTACATCTGTCTTGCATGCTTACGTTGGAATATCTTTAAAAAGCAATGTTTTTTTTTCCTGCCATTGACCTTAAAAGGAGCCTATATCCACTAGCTTCTACGTGGTCCAGTTTTCAGATAACTCAAGTTAGGTCTGATCACTTCAAAGGTAAACGTGAAGCAGCTTGAATGCTAAGAGATTTTTGGTATATACATGTAAATGCCCTCCTAAACAAAAACTGCACATAAATAGAGTGCTGGGTCCAATAGGAAGTAGTTTTGCTTCAATCAAATGTTATTGATTTGAAAATTTGATAGAATAGGCAAACCAGCTTGAGCCAGGGAAAGGATAAATAGACTTAAAGATTTGGGCACTCTATTCTGTGTGAACTGTAGAGGAGTTTTGATGAGCTCCTCCTTTGAGTTCCTGCCACAGAGGTTTTTGTTTTAGTTAAACATATTCAGCCAGAAATCTCCTGCTGGATTTACTTGCATCCCTCATACTGTTACAATTACTACTCCAAGGAGCAAGATATAGCCTCAAATCCAATTGGGAAGTGGGAAGGTTATTCGTGCAGAATTTGTGAAGACAATGTGTATGCTTAAACAGGAGATTAATATCATTCCTCTTAAAACTTAGTTTTGAATGCCTGGCATGGGCTATGCTATACAGAGCAATAAGAAGAGCAAGGGAAAGCATTGCAGCAGTAACTATTTTCTGATCGTTTACCTGAAGTAGTTTTACTAGCGGATGATTAAAGACACAGTAAATCAACATTAGGACTCCCTGTGAATGAGCTTCTGGACCCTATAGTAGGTATCATCCTTTTCAGCTTGGTCAGAAAAGATCCACCTGGTCTAATCTGCCATATTTCTAATGTGTGCATTCTCAGAGTATTTAATCATCTCACTGAGAATCATTTCCATGGAGCAGGAAGGAAAAGCCTCAATTAAATTTTAGAAGATTGAAAGTGTAGTGAGCAAAGCATGCTACTGTGATTCGTAGGTAGTTTTCTACACTTTAACAGATACAGTGGGAATGTACTTAATTGTGCTTCATCCCAGGGAATCAGTTTGGCCCAAGGTAGTGAATGGTGCTGACTGCTGAGTAATGAGGGTAGTTTTGACAAAGATTTCTGTTTAATGGATGTCATTTGGCAAGGGCCGACAGCCTAGCTCGTGTTTAAGTATGTGACAGAAGAGAAGGATATTCTAGACTTTCCATTTTCTCGTATAGATGTAGCCAAATAAAGAAGTTAAAATAAGTAATTAAGGTGGAAGAAAAAAATTCATGTCTGTGTTTATACATTACCATATCTTATTTTGAGTAATTCACAGCATTAAATTGCATCCAAGTCTGCAAGAAACCATTGAAACATTATTTACTGCTAGATGCCAGCTATATCTGTCAGCACTCCAAAAATGTACAGTTGACAATGAGTCATAAATAAGAGATTAATTAGAGCAGTACTTGGAAATTATGTTGCTGATTCAGATAGTTAGTATCCACTTCACAAAGATAATTTGCATATGTTCTGCCCTTTGAAAATCTGCTGAAAGGTTTGATTAGAAAAAGGAGTTTAAGAGCGTTGATGGCTGAAGGGAAGAGAGGGACATATGGGAAGGACACAAGGCAGTGCATGCTGAAGTCTCAGAACAGAGGTAAACAGCTGTCAGTGCTGGTATGAAACAGTCTGAGAGACAGTGAGGGTGGCAGGATTGATGCCTTCGGAAACAGAATAATAGGCATTATATTTAGAAGCTCAAAGGCCAACCATGAAAATGTCTAATCGGTTTACACTCTTGATTTAAGCTCAGTTCCCTTATTCTGCATTTTATCGTTTTTTGCTCAAGTAACTGGGAATTTTGCCAGTGCTCCCAGTGGGAGAATTAGGTCCACTGGAAAAGCATTTTTAGATATTAGAAGAATTTATAGGAGTATAAAAAATTGCATGTATATTATGGATGAAACAGACATCACATATTGGAGATAACATACATGTGCCAAATTGCACAGATGTAGAAAAAATTAATTAATGATTAATCTTAGGAGCATCACCTGTCTCTGTCCCCTCATTCACCCTTGGACTTACTCTAATATCCCAAGTAATGTCCTGTCCTTTGTTAACTTCCTGTGACCTACTACAATATCATAACAAATGTCTGTGCAGCTTCTGGAGGTTAGCCATATTTTTAATAGCAAATACAAAAAGTACAGAAACAATTACTTATTTCTCCTTAATAACACATGGGAAATCAACAAAATTCCATTCTAATCTCTTTGTTTTTCAGAACATATGATGTGATGGTTGGCAACTGCATCCTGAGTTGGTTAATTACCTCTAGGATTCCTGTACCTATATACAGGTAATAGTCACGTTAGCTCCTGTCTCCTCTTATGAGTCTGTAGAAAATACAGACATCTCCTTTTGCATGTCCTTAATCATGCTTCAGAACTGTCCATTTCCCTTACCACGATGAGCTTAAATGACCAGATCAGATTTAGATATCTGCATTTAGTCAGATGAATCTCACTATGTGACTCCAAGTCTCCGGTGAACCTGCTGATATTTATGCTGATGGGGCTATAACTTGAGAGAAATGGTGGAGCAGCCCTTCCACACCATTCAGCGCTGCTGAATGGGCAGTCCGCACTGTCAGGAAAGACATGGGCCAATTTTAACATGTTGTGATGGGGAGCCTCATGAATAACTGGGAGTCTTGAAGACGAGACCTTCATGAAAACCTGAGAGGAAAGGAGATTGGCTTAGTTTAACAAGGAGAAGGAAAAATATGACATCATGCTAAGTGTATCTCCTCTATCTGTAAAGGGGAAACCAAAGTCGTTTTCATGCCTTTTCATGCCCATCGGAACAGAAATAAAAAGCTAAAATTGCAGTGAGAAAAATTTAGGATAGATAATAGAGAAAATTCTAAGAAAAAGGATGCTTAAGCAGAGGAACAGATTGCTGAGGATGATAACGGGACCTTATTAGAAAAGATTTTTTAAAAAGGTTGGAGGAATGTTTGTTGGGCATATTTTGGAGATGGGATGTGAAATGGAGGTCTTCAAGGTCCCACTTTTTTGTCACTCCTTTCATTCTTTCAATCACTGATCTCTCTCTTTCTCACTAGGCACAGTCTTACTTTGAGACAAGAGACTCTCAGCCTCCAACTGTAGTCCTCATTTTATTTCTAGGTCCAAATCTCAAATAAGTAACTTTCTTTTTATGTCAGATGAAGTGTTTTAGGTCATTCAGAGTTTATGACTTTGTGGTTAGCCTAGAGAAACAAATTGCAAGTGAAGAAATATTGGTATTTATTCTACCCTTCAAAAATAAAACACAACAGACAGGAACTATCTGGAGAAGAGAAACATGCAGCAAGCAATTAGAGAATAATCACTTTGGCCTCAAACTCTGCTGAACCAATGGGACAGCCCCAGAAGGGCATGAGGAGGAAAGGAATTTCTGCAGAAAATCTACTGTGCCTTTCCTGATGGCTTACCCTTTAAAGAAACCATATCTAGCAGCCTATAAAAGAACAAGCTGGAAATTTATATCTGTCTATATTTTTTTACTATATTTTCATTTCTAAAGAAGAATTGTTTCCCTCAGTCTGGGATTTGTTCATTGCCTTTATGGAGTTTTTTCAAAGATGTTGTCTACTAAGCATTCTGTACACAGCCAGGCTGCGCTATCCTGTAATTAAACTCTATTTAGCAAAAATCAACACAATCAAATTTTCAAAGAAAATTATAAATGACAGAGAAAAAAATCTTTAATATCATGAGAAAATATGGAAGAAATTAGAAAGGTAATAAAACTGAAGGAAAAATCATTTAGCACTTCAAATATCTCATTATTTTCCAGAAGACCATAGAATAGGTGTTATTTGATTGATTTTACTTTCTGTGTCTACTAACAAATGAAAAATACCTAAAATATTCTCTATTGCTTTTCTATTGAAGACACACTAGGCAGGCTCCTCTCTCTCCCTCTCTCTCTTCCCCTCCCCCCCCCCTTTGTTTTTCTCTGAATTGCTGGCAGTTAAAGGCACATTTAGCTGTCTGTTATACAGAATATACATTTGGCCTCTTTACCAGTAGTTGACTCATTTCCTATACATTAGACTTTGGACAGTGGGAAAAAGCCCGTTTTAAAGTTCCCATGTTCATGCTAAAGATCATTCCTTTTTTTTTTTTTCCCCAGGAGAAAGAGTGTTTTTAAAAACAAATCCAGGGTTGATAAACTGCAGTCCAGAGGTTAAAAAAACATACTTCTTGGAGATGTGTAGCTAAGAAAATCCCACTATATTTTAAGGACAGTTCTAATAGAAAAACTTGCAGTTTCATCTGCTTTACAATAGCCATATGTATTCATTTTTAATTATAGCAACGTGTTGCAATAATTTGTCTTTGGGCTATTTATGAACCTGGAGCTGAGTTTGTTATGCAGTTAAGATTTCCCTTGGACATAAAGAATGCAATGTCAGGTCTAGAAAGTGACATGCACATGGCAATGTAAATATGCAGCCCAAGTATCCCTCTGGTCACATGAAAGTCTAAAGTAGACGTAGCAAACTTCAATGTTAAATACAATTTGAGCTACAACAATATGACCACTAAAACTCAGGGACATGTAGCTTGATTTATGTGCCTAAACCCTGTGATGAGTCTACTCCTCAGACTTTAAATCTGTTCATGTTGCCTTTCCCTCCCCCAGCAATGCCAGTGTTTCTATCTCCTTTTTCCAGAAACATCTCCAGACTCACTCTCTCATGTTCCTTTTTGTATTAAAATAAATTCTCCAAGATCTTTCCGACTACTAACCACAACTAGAAACATTACTAGTCCGCAAATCAGATGAGATCCAATGACAAATGAAGAAAAGATGCAAAGGCTCAATAAAGTTCAGGTAGCAGGTGGTGGTAGGGGGCAATCATGAAGGTTTAGGGGAGTTTTGCAGCCATGCTTTTGTTTTCCTTTCACTCCAGGTCAGGACAGATGCATTTATTGTTCCAGGTCAGACTAATTACTAGTCTAACCAGAGTTTCTGATGTAGCAGAGATGCTGGTAGTAACTCAAAGAATGTTCGATATGTACTGCTTAAAAGACTGAGTGAAGGGAATCAGAATACAAGGCATTTCCCTCTTCTTCAGTATTGTCATCTTTGGGTAGAATCATGTTGCCTCTCCCGTTGCCTTCTTTTGGCTTGCACTTCAATCCTCAAAGTGACACAGCTGCAACAGGAGAGATGAAGACATGCTTAGGTTGTTTAGCAGCTTTGTGTTTCTCTCCTGAGAGCTGGAATTAGAAGACCTGTATCCCATCAAAGTGAAAAGAGCCAAGACATCAAGCTTTCCTCCATCTCCCAATTCAGTCCTCTAATTATCCTGTGGATTGTGCCTCAGTAACAAATTTTCTACACCTTGAAATGTGACTCTGTGTGCTCCCAGAGTTTCAGATGTCTAGGCAAAAAGTAGAGCCATATGGTTGTAGGTACACATAGAATTAGACAGAATTTGAGGAGGATTTGAGGAGGATTTTGAGGATTTAAGTTTTCAAATGTAACTACTTACAGGTTTGTAGGAAGGTAAAATCCATTCAGCTGAAAAGTGGAAAGCTTTAAGGCACAAAAGCTCTTCTTCAGGTCTGAATTAGAAGACTAGGAAGCCAAACACAAAAGTTTTTGAGCAGCAAATAGCCTATCACTGCAACAAGAATGTTATTTACCAAGACAGCTAGCTTGGCTTAAAAGTCTTTGTTTATAGAGTTAGCTAACACTGGCTTCAGAGGCAATCAGGCACCTAAATACCTTTAAGATTCCTTTCTTCCCATTATGAAACCATAGATAAAAAGAAAAATCCCAGGAGTTTCAATTTCTTTTAACAGCAAGTTAAATGAATGTTCCCTTTCTCACATATTTATCTTTAAAACATTATTTTCTTTTTTGCCAACTACTCCAGTAATAGTAGTGTTTGTTTCTAGTAACCACATTTTAACTGTGTCTTCAAAATGCTTTCCAGAAAGTGAAAAATGTTTGGAGCATGGGGAATACTGACACTCAAAGTTACTGCTGAAAGGGCTTTTGAGAAATAAAATAAACCATTTCCAATTGGTAAAAACATATTAACTAAAGATTCCACAGTACAATAAGCACACTTTATTTTTCAGAATATGTTTGCTTACTCTTTACCAAAATCTCAGTGATATGAAATCACTAGCAGAAAAGAGTTAATGTAGTTCTGTTATTTTGCCATAAAGACACCACAGTCCAGGTAAAGATAATTTGCAATTTAAATGCCACATGCCATTTGTGTTTAATATCTACCAGAGTCCACAGGAAAAAATTCACCCATTGTTTGAAAAATACAAAGGTATGAGCGTGAGGCAAGAAATCTTTCTGATTATCCCACTGATGACATTTTCTATTTTGTCAGCACTGAGTCTCAAATGGAAAAAGCCCTGCTGAAGAAACTAGAATCCCTGAGCCAAATGAGGTTTAACGCAACTGTGGAGATAGGCATAACAGAAAACTATGCCTACCATTTTAGGGTGTGCAGGATGGTCAACAGCAGCTTGCATGATTTTGCTGACCTAGTACAAATGGATAGGAAGCCTGGAAAGGCTACAGTAACAGGAAGAATCAATGAAACCCAGATCTTCAATGGAAGTGACTGGATCATGCTGATTTAAAAAGTGTGTGATTCACATGGTAGGCACTGCAGTGGTGAGAAGAGCTGTGATAATGATTTCTTGCAAGCGAGGAGTTACAGCGAGCTCAGTGCTCTCATCACCTTGTGTCCAAATTTCCAGATGGAACGGAACACGGCAGTTTTCCCCTTTATTTTTGTAATATGTACAGTATTATGAGCATGGATTACTCTAATCTTTGCCAGTATATATCCTTCTTCAAGAGTATGGAACAGAAAACAAAGTTTACTACCTCACCCTACAGTGTCTTCTAAGAATGAGCCAGAAGTGTATCCTTGTGGCCAAGAAGACCAATGGTGTCCTGGACTGCATTAAAGAGGGTGTCCAGCAGGCTGAGGGAGGTGATCCTCACCCTCTGCTCTGCCCTGGTGAGGCCATATCTGGAATCCGTGTCCAGTTCAGGGCTCCCCAGTTCAAGAAAGATAGAGAACCACTGCTGGGAGTCCAGTGGATGACCACAAAGATGATTAGGAGCCTGGAGCATCTCCCTTATGGGAAAAGGCTGCTCAGCCTGGAGAAGAGAGGTCTGAGAGGGGATCTTATCAATGCTTATGAATAGATATTCATAATGGACAGGAGTCGAGTGGAGGGGGCCAAGCTCTTCTCAGTGGTGTGCAGCAACAGAACAAGGGGTAACAGCCACAAACTGTAACACAGGAAGTTCGTTACGAACATGGGAAAGAACTTTACTGTGAGAGTGACAGAGCACTGGAACAGGCTGCCCAGAGAGGTTATGGTCTCCTTCTCTGGAGATATTCAAGACATTTTCCTGTGTAACCTACTGTAGGGAACCTACTATAGCAGGAGGGCTGGACTTGGTGATCTCCAGAGGTCCCTTCCAACCCCTACAATTCTGTGATCCTGTGTGATTCTGTGAATACCATCAGCTATGGCTAAAACCCAATTGGACTGACTGCTTCACCCTCCACTTATTTAAAATGGGAGTGATGGACACAGCATTCAAAAAATTGAGACGTCATAGATCTGCTGAAACACAAGGAACTGAATGGGCTGATGTGAGGACAGGAGGTATTAGCAGAGCATATAGCCCAGATTCAAAAGGCTGTGGTCTAAAGTTTGGCCCATACAGATCTTTTTTGTAAAATATTCATTTTGCGATATAATCAGTTACACAAAGTAAGGAAAGAAAAGCTTAGAACTCCTATTTGCTAATTTATTCACTCAAATTATTTGTTAGCTACAGACAAGGTTTCACTCTTCAGTTATTTTCCGTACAGAATTTTAAAAGCAGGTTCTCCTGTCCTAACTTTAAAGAAAGAATGGACTTTCATTTCAGAAAAGGGAAATAATTTTGGACTAAGACCAAGTATTGACAATTCCAGGCTAAAAAGAGATCATATGAGTGAAAACTACATGATTGTAGAAGTGGAGTTACCCATTTAGCTGTATTATGCATTAATGGAAATTATGATCATTGAGAATTAGGCTTGAGAAAAATATGCAAAGGACTTCTATTTAAGTCAGAGAGAACAAATGAGGGAAATGCAAATACAAAAATATTTTCCAGAAAAGAAATGTAGTCTTGGGCTTGAATAGTCAGAGTTATGACCTTCAGTGACCTTCAAATTATGTTTTATTGAGAGAGATTATGCCTGTCTCCATCTTTCCATCTCCACAACACAAATGAATTATCCTTGCATTTCATAGATAAAGGATTATCCAAAATGCTGTCAGTAGCCTTTCAAGCAGCATCTTAGAGAAAAGATAAGAAATACCACTGACAGAAGGAAAATGAATATTTAAGAAATATTTCTGTGGACAATAGTGCAAGATAAAGCTCTTGACACACACTACAGCCTTGTTATAGAGACTGCTGATCTAGAATGTGAAAAAGAGAGGAAAGTGGTACTGGCAAGTGCAAAATATGCCAGATTAAAACCAGAGAGGTTAACACCGCTGAGCTTAAAATATAAAAAGGAAATATGATTCTAGAGCAGTGAGGTGCTCCTGAAGTGTTGAACATTATTTGTGATCCCTATTGGGTAATTTCTTCCAGAAAACATGGAAAACTTCAACTACATTTTGTTTTACATACAAGATCAGTTTCTTTCCTTTTCTTTTTCTCTTTTTCTTTTTTTTCTTTTTTCTTTTTTTCTTTTTTCTTTTTTTCTTTTTCTCTTTCTCTTTCTTTTTCTCTTTCTCTTTCTTTTTCTTTTTCTTTTTCTTTTTCTTTTTTTTTCTTCTTTTTATGTGTATTTTATGTGTACATAAAGATGAGAGAAGATAAGTCTCTGAGAGAAGTATTTATTCATCTCTTGGCAGCTAGAAGCTGACCGTGATGACAATGATGATATCCCATCAAACACGCTCTTTTGTTCAAAATGAGCGCCATACTTTATTGATTCCCAGTGAAATTGCTCTGAGATGAATCAAAATACCAGCTGCCCCATTTATTGAGCTGTGAAATATTTCTATTCGCTGTGCAGCTGTGTGAACCTGAACTAATCTAAAGGGCAGATCATCTATAAGAGAGCTCAAAATAGTTTTATTGCAGGCAGTTTGCCTAAGTATTAAATATTCCCTGCTCACGTGGGATTCTGAGATAGGATTTCCACCAAAGGAGAAGCAATGCTTGTTGCTGAATAGAGTGCAGATTGGTGCCAGTTTGTTACAGATACATGGAAATTACAGAACTTATTAAACACATGCAATTTTAAAAAGCACTAAGAAATCTCATGCCTAAGTAATATGCCAAGAAGCCCACTACCTTGCATAAATCACTTTTTTTTTTTGCAAAATGAGGCATAATTCCACTGTGTGGGGGACAATTGTGGTTTTCCTGATAAAACCGTGTGTTTGTCTACTGAGTGTTACCCATGCAAGAGGTCAGAAGGGAACGACATAGCCAACTAATTTGTGTTTTGACAGATGGTAAATGATAAAGCAGCATTAAAATCAGCCAACCAGCTTGAAGTTTTCATTTTAGTGCCAGCAAATATGTATACTGCTCTGGGAGCTGCTCTCTAATTAACCTAAAGCATGTAATATTGCTCTTTTACAGATAACGGGAGGATTAAGTGAGTGCAATAGATTTCATGGTCATTATCAAAACACCACTGTGAATAAAAATTCAAGAAAACATATAGGAGCACTCTAAGATACGAATTGATGTCTCTCTTCTTGGCAACATTTATGTTTTCCTTGACATATTTTGTATTTTTTTCATCTCAGAAGGTATATGGTACAGCACTTTTCTTTGATGAATAGTTGAACTCTTCTCACCCACAAACTTTGGACCATATAGTTTGAAAGGAAGAGCCAGTAGAAAGAAATTAATTTATGTACACATTTAAATATGCGTTATGAAAAAGATGGAATTTCAGAAGACCTGAAAATGCTTGTAGGATAGCCCTACTAGCACCAATTTGAGAATTCTCAGTCAGTTTTGAAAAAAAATATCACTTTGTCTACTTCTTTGCCAATGAAAGAGTGACTTCAAAGATTGTATTCAATCATAATTGATTGATTGGCCAAGAAGGCCAACGGGATCCTGGGTTGCATTAAAAAGAGTATTGCCAGCAAGTCGAGGGAGGTGATCCTCCCCCTCTACTCTGCCCTGGTCAGGCCTCAGCTGGAGTACTGTATCCAGTTCTGGGCTCCCCTGTATAAGAAAGACAGGGACCTCCTGGAAAGAGTCCAGCGGAGGGCCACAAAGATGATAAAGGGCCTGGAGCATCTCCCTTATGAGGAGAGGCTCAGTAAGCTGGGTCTGTTCAGCCTTGAGAAAAGAATGCTGAGAGGGGATCTGGTCAATGTTTATAAATATCTTAGGTGCGGGAGGCAAATGGATGTGGGGAATCACTTTTCAGTGGTCAGTGGGGACAGGACAAGGGGCAATGGCCTTAAGCTGGAGCACAGGAAGTTCCGCACCAACATGCGGAAGAACTTCTTCACAGTGCGGGTGACGGAGCACTGGAACAGGCTGCCCAGGGAGGTTGTGGAGTCTCCTTCCCTGGAGATATTCAAGACCCGCCTGGACGCCTACCTGTGCAACCTGCTGTAGGGAGCCTGCTCTGGCAGGGGGGTTGGACTCGATATCTCTCAAGGTCCCTTCCAACCCCTACAATTCTGTGATTCTGTGATTCTGTGATAATCGAAATTTCAGGGACTAAACTAATCTCATACGGGAAAAAAAAATGTTGACTGACTGAGAGCATTCCTAAAGAAAGATGAAAAAGGGGCATGTGGACGTTTTTTGACATCTATTTAGCACAATCCCAGGTTCAAGCACTTCTTTGGCTGTTTATGTTTCCAACCATCAGTCATTTCACAATTGATAACGCTATCCTGAACTACAAAGTACCTCTTGGCACTCTTGCTAGAACAGAATGGATTGATAATGTACTTTGCAGATAGGTGATAATACAGAATAGGAAAAGGAAATGTTTTGGGGAGAAAATGACTGCATTTGTCCCTGAGATAGAAAGGACAGGAGTGGATGAATGAAGGATGGGAGGAATAGGGAATGAGACAAAGCAGTTGTCATGGTCCCTGGTCTGAGAAGAGAGTAAGGAATGCTCCTACTGGGGAGGAGAGAACTGGGCCAAGATGATCCAGTAAATGAGACATTTGGTATTGGATACTGAGCTGACAAATTGGTCTGGTCCTGGTGAAACAAGAAGAATGACAAAGCCCATGACAGATGCTAACCCCCTAACCCCCCTAAACCTAACCCCCCCAGATGCCACTGGGGGGGAATTAGGGGACCTGAGCAGGATTTCAGAGAGAAAAGAAGATATGAAAGAAAAGGACGTGAGCTACCAGCGTTACTCATAAAAAGGTCTTTGGCATAGAGGGAAAACAGCTAATCAGAAATGGGCCATAGCCCTGCCAGGAGGAAAATGTAGAGGGCCAAGGGGATGGCAGATTGGACCACGCTGGTGAAATAAAAAAAGATAATGGTATCTGTCCACAATAAGCTCAACTGACAATAGCTGATGACGTGTAATCTTCTTGCTGTTGCTGCTACTTCCCCATGCTTTTTAACTACCTCGCATTCACTTCTGCCCAAATGTAACAACACTATCTGTTGGACAGGCAGAGGGGATTATGAGCAATGTAATGATTTACTATTCACATGAATCTTGGCAAAGTTTTTCTGTAGTTTTGCAGGAGCATTTTAATGGCAGTTGGTCTGACTGGGAGGTCTTGATAATACTATAAATCCCACAGATAAGCAAGGTCCTAATACGCTTCAAGAGTCTACTTGTGTAATGTACCTCGAAAAAAGGAATCAGTGTGATCTGTAATTTTGCAATGACTTGCCAAGCAGAAAAAACAAGACCTGGATTTATACAAATAAGCATATATATGAGTGTTTCTTTGCTGACTTATTTCTGGAGAAAAAAAAAATACAAGAAGAAAAGAAAACCAAGGAAAGATCAAAAAAAAAAAAGCATTTATACAAGAATATCTGCAAGTAGGCTGAATTTGTGTTTGGGTGATAACCATATGAAATTTGAGGAAGTATTCAGAGATTGATTATCCCATGTAATGTTGCAGAAAAAAAAAGACGTCCCTTTACCAACAGAATTAAGTTGACTATAGCTTATTTTTATCTCTGAAAATGAAGATTAGATTCAAAATTTTCTCAAGCCACCAATAAGGCTCCTGCATTATATATTGTACAGGTCTGTACTAATTCTCTGCCATTGCATGCAATAATATAGAATAGCCCATGTTCTTAATCAAACACATCTGCATTCTGAAATGGGTCACATCCAAAATGGCTACTGAAAATAGTCATCAAAACTATTAGTACTATCTTCCAAGTTACGCCCAGAAGTTGTTTGGGAGAATGATGGTTGGCCCAGGTCTACAATGTACTGATTTCTTGCTATATACAACACGTTCCAATGAGTGGTAGTGCTCTCTTGTAACATATAATTTACCTTTGGATGTAGTAACTTCATCTATAGTGATTGCCTGAAGATGTCAGAATCAACTTTCAGATTCCCTAAAACAAATAAGAGTTCTACAGAAATTTCTCTTCAACGCATCTTAACCATATATTTCGCATTGCAGCCTGAATTTAAAAAAAATCAAGTTATGTGGTTATGCTTAATGTTTGGCTTTGAAGAAAGGTAAATGTGTAATCATATGCTTTGCTGGATCTAGGCATTCATCTGTTGATTACTTCACAGAGCAGTATTTGTAGGCAACATTGTTACTATGGTACTACAACAGAAAAAAAAGGAAAAGTCTTTTAAATGAGTACTCTTTTGCAAGTTTTTCTGTAAAGCAATATCCTTGGAAAAAAGATAGCATCTAAGTTATGATACTTTAAATCTTTTAAGTTTTAGATTTTCTGTCTGCTAGGGATTATGAAACAAAGTGAATTTCAATAATAAATTCCATTTGCAATACTCAAGACTTCCTTGAAAATAAAAAAAATTGTAAGGAGGATGGAAAGAAAATATATGACAGAAAAAATATGATTTACCTATCCCCAGAGTGCTAATTTTCTCATTTATTTTTTGAGCATGTATAACAGCATGTATCAGGAACAAAGAGAAACAGACAGAACAGAAAGCTGCTGAAAGGAAAAACTAATTACCTGAGGGAATATGAGTGAAATAAACAGCTTTTTGCTAGTTTGGTGAAGTATTTAGAGAAGGTTCAGAACTATACAGAAGTCCAAAGTGTTACAAAAAGCCATGTGATGAGTTGCAAACCCTCAGACAATGAAGAGGATAATTCAGCACAGGAATGCCTAAACTGCATCCAGGAACAGTGTAAATGCTGCCCATTAATCAACTGTCCAAATAGCATTTCCAACACCCAGGATGCAGCAACAGTTCATTCCAGGCAGTAAAATGTCTCAACTGTTAGAACTGGGGAGCTACTTCTTGAGCGGCATGGTAAATCTGTGAGAATAAACAGATCTAAGGGAAAGGACGGAAGGACGGAAGGACGGAAGGACGGAAGGACGGAAGGAAGGGAGTAAGGGAGGAAGGGAGGAAGGGAGGAAGGGAGGAAGGGAGGGAGGAAGGGAGGAAGGGAGGGAGGAAGGGAGGAAGGGAAGAAAAGTTCCCATCCCCAACTACTGTATTGCATCCCACTTATATCCTACAGGAACACAGAAACTCAACCAGTATCAACTTCTGCATTTCCTAGTTCAAACGCAATGGTAATATGGGATGTAGGATGTGAAATGGGAGGGTGGAAGAGATCTTTTGTGGACAGTGGAGGAAAATGGGGCAAATCCTAGCAAAAAGTTGGGCAAATGGGAAATGAATGTAGAAAACAAGGCCTGGGGGAGGAAATCTATGAGGAGAGTAGTACTGGGAGACTGAGCAAGATATTTACAGCTACAACAAATGTAGCTGGGAACGGTGGGATGATGGGTGAGTGCAAATGGTGCTAGGCATTGTCATGTGAAAATTTCTAATTAAGTTTTGCCATGTCAACAAGAGTCCACTCTAATAAGGAGGAAAAGCACTAGGAATTAGGTACTGATCTAATAAACTGGTCTGCATATCATAAATGACTTTTAAATACTTTTCCCACCTTACAAATTAGTTTATTTTCCTGCCATTTTGCACTATCAGAGTTTCATCAAGAACGACTTGGAGCTTTCATTTGAAATGCGCAGCCATCACATGTTCATTACACATACGGGCTTCTATTTTGCCACAGTGTTAAGCATGATGTTCATTTAATAATTATGTATGGCAAAAATGCAGGAAAAAAAAGGTACTTTTGGCTTCAGATGCATCTGTTCTTTTGAAGCTCAAAAATTACTTCAATGTGAGCAGCTATTTTATGTTTATATATAGAAGCATATAAAATATGTTTTAAAAAGAAAATCATAATTAACCTACTATTTTGTGCTTTTGATCTTTTAATTAATTGATCCCCTAATTATTGAAAACTGTAGCAGAACAAATGGTAAGCATGTTGGTTTGGAGCATTTTTGTAAGGATTTTAGCACACAGACAGGCAGCAATATTTGCATACAGGAAAGCACTACAGGATTATGTAATATATTGCTTTTTAAATACAATACAGCTCTGGAGATTAAAATTTTCTGAATAGCCAAGTACACATTTTGGAACTGTCATTCTATTGTGGGAGTAATCTGTGGATTAAAGTTCTTAGCAGTGTACATTCGACATGATAAAGTAAAATGACAGTAAGCAAATATCTCACGAAAACAGAGTTATAGATGAAGGAAAAGCCTGAGATATAAACTTTGATACATGGCTCCAGCTCACATTACGTATTAAACATAGTAGTTGTGTTGTTTTAAAATATGTTTACAGTGATCTGATTAAATGTATTGCATATAATTTCATTTGATCTATTCTTTCCTAAGGCAAAACATTTCTTTCTATACATGAAACTAGTTTTAATTCAGTAAGATAACATTAATCCTTCTTAACTTCCTAACAACAACTTTCTGTGAGATTATCCTTACTTTGTGTTCAGCAGATACATAAATCAGGGTCATTTACAGGATGAGAGATGATCAGCACAGGAGAAGTGCTCAGATTTCTTCTGGCGCCCATTGTATCTAGTAGTGATTTGTTATGTTTACAGCTTTGCAACTGGAGAAAATATGTTGGGGGAAAAAAACAGGAACACAGGGGAAACTGGGGAAATCCCCACAGGATTTAGCAGTTCCTTAGCAGAGACCACAAAGAACAACGTGATTCAGCTGTCAGAAGAGGCTCTTTCCAGTGAGTGATGACCTTTGCCTCTTGCCAAGAATGCAGACAATCAGGTTCTCTTATGAGCTTTCTGGTGCCGTCTTCAGTGAACACCTGATCCAGAAGCCAAGCTCTAAGAAAGTTTTTTTGATTGTGGTTCTTTTAGATTGACACGTTGTTCAAGAAGCTTTGCCCATTATGAAAAGCCACTGTACAAACTTCCTCATCATGCTGTCCTGGCCTTTCCTGCTCAACTTGATGTGATTTAAAACTTTGCTTAACGACAGCTTTAACGCTCCACCCTGAAAAATCTGCACGTCGCTATGTCAAAGTATGCACCACTTCCTAAAGCGTTAGAAAAATATTTTTACCCATTGGGTCTTTTTATCTTCTTAGCAGAGCATCACACCTGCAGCTATGGGAATTCATAGCTTTCCCATTACCACTCGGGACTCACTGTTCCCTGTAACTCAGCTATCAATACAAGCAAACACATTCAGTTTTCCAGCTTCAGTCATTATCTTGACAAACTTGGAACAGGACTTAGTCAATAAACGTTCCTTCTAGCAGTAAACTTGAAGTAGCAAATCATAAATATTTTAAAATAAAGTATAGTGCGTATTTCCCAGTTGTCCTTCAGTTCCACTGTCTCTGTGAAACGAAAATCAGTAAATTACTGATCCATTTTCCCTTGATAGCTGTAACTGTCACCCTGATAAAGCATCAGGAAATTAATATCTGCTAAGGATAGGCAGACGTTATCCAAATGGGTAATTGTATTTGGCCATCACTAAAACTGAAAGGAGTCCCATACTTGTGCTAAATAAACTCCTTTCAGTGGTTGTTATTCTGAGATGAATCTTTTGAGTACAAAATCCATAAAAGTACTTTTTTTCCCTCCTCATGAAGATGACAAAATCGTGAATGCTAGTATCTAGCTATTATGCTATCTTTGCTGCTTATCTTTGGCAGATATTTATGTTCAAAAAGCTTTCTGGTAATTATGCCAGTAGTCTTTACCCTGAATTCTTTGCCTCCTCATTTCTCACGCCAAAACAGCTTACAATGACCAAAGACCTCTTTTGCCAGTGTGGCTTCACGTATTCCCTGGAACAGATAGAAAAGTACAACCACAAGTCTTTTCTTTTGTCAATGAATGATGCAGCTATATTATATACTGAGATTTCTGTCAGAATTTTTCTTTCACAGATCACAAGAGAATGGTGAATTGTAAGTACAGGTAGGCCAGGTATTTCTGTAAGATTACATACTTCATTTATTTCAATATTAATATCTGTTAAAATTTTAGATGTAATGGTATTTCTATTAACATGTTCTGAAAGTGCTTTGCCACTGCATTTGTTTGACCGGAGTTATAGTTTTGTATGATTAATGGAAGGCACCCACTGATTTCAGAGACATTAGCATACTCTTTTCTAGAAAGCTGGATGTGTCTCAAGAGCAAAATTTAAATAAGCTAAAAATTGTTCCTAAAAATTAAAAAGCAAAAAATCAATGACTTGTGTAAAATATAACGGTCAGCAATAATAGATGCTGATTAAAACGTTGTTAGCTAGATGACCGCTCCAGAAGACAGAACATGAAGTTCAGAATACTTGCCTACCTTAGAGCTGATACTAAATCATAAATATAAAAACCTCTTCCTTCTGGCTTCAGACTAAATCCACAATAAAGCTCTCATGGAGGAATTTATTTCATCTACTGTAGGACATGTTTAAGTCATTACCCTTGACTTGTTGCACATAAAGTGGGTAGAAGCAAGCTCATCTAGGACATTGTTCATGTGGCCTTTTTCTGCTAGCTGCCTCAACATGAGGTAAATCGGACCTTAATTTAGACCCACTCTTTCCTTGGTTCTGTCACTGTGCAGCTGTTTGGATTGAAGAAGGTTTGCATGGTGATTATGTTGAGCCATTTGTCAGAAATCTCCTTTTATTTGGTATCAAAAAGGCAATATTTACTGAAGTCCTGAATTCATGCTTTTTACAAGACTATTGGTGCTGTTCTGCAGAGCTCAAGGTAAACGCCACTTAATGGTGGATGTGGTTCCAGTTACTTTCCTTATTCTGTTTCCAGTTAGTCTTGGTAGTGTAGGCCACTGAAAATACTTTCATCTTCCCAGTTGTTAATAGCAATTAATCCTGAATTCACTTATCATATCATGTTTTTGAATAGTAGTAAGAGGTTTATTAAAATTAATCTTAATTAAATATCTTTTCTCTAGCATTTGCTAAGAGGCTGCTTGTCCACTAAATATATCTGTCCCTGTTGGGAATAAATAGCTACATATTCTCCTGGGTAACTGTTTAATCAGTTTCTATAGATTCTATGCATTCTTAGCTTTTATTAACATTTCTCTTCTGGCTTTGAGTGCAAATCACTGAATAACTGACTGTGCAGGATGCAGATATGCATAAGGTTGAAATGTGTTGTAGTTTATAAGCATCACACTGACAGAATTTGCAGTTCTGACATGAGCTTATTGAAATATTTTTCAAAAGTGGACTACAATTACTCAAAAATACTTCATGCAAAAGATATTTTAATACTTGTTCAAATACCACCAAAGGACAAAATGTGGAGGATACCTGTTCATTTAGCTAACTGGAAAACTAAAATAGTGTTAAACATATACTTTCAGATAAAACTGAAGAGTTCCCTTGGAAAGGTATAATCAATCACGTTCTTAATCTATTACAACTGACTTAGATGGTAAGATTCTAATTGGATTAGCTTTCCATGTATACTGCACTCTTCTTTCAGCATCAGTAGTCCCTTATAATGGTCCTGTGTCATTGCTCAGTGGTAGAGTTCCAGGGACTTATAAATGAATTTTACAGTGGAGGAGAATTCAAGGACAGAGTGTGAACAGACTTTAAACATACCTTATTCTGTCAACACAAGCATATGCATCATAGCAGCCATAAAATGAAGGCGACTGCAAACAGCACGAAGCCAGTCTCCATCCCAAGAAAAATGTCATTACACAACACCTGGTATGCAGGGAAACTCACATATGAGAATTTATTCAAATTCTAAAGAAGGAAGGAAACTGTCCTGCTGCCTACACAGCACATTTCCAAAGGCTATGGTCTCAGCTGGAGTATAACTTAACGTAAAACTCAGAGGAAACCTGAGTTTTCTCCCAACACTGTGGATTTACTTGCAAGCTAGGAATAGAGCTTGGCAGACCATGTGTAATAATGTCACCTACTGCCATGTGCCAAACATAATCTGTTCAGCCACAAAGCAACGTCTTTATTCTGTTTTTACAAAGTCCTTGTATGTACAGATAACTGACATTAGTTTTGAGATGAATGGGAATTTTACCCATTTTACTAGCAGTGTTGAAGTAAACTGTTCAATGCCCTAATGTTTCAAGACCACTCATTAAACTGTCACGCATATATTCATAATGTGCAAATTCATACTTTCATTCTATTAACCTTAAAACAGATTTTCATCAAAAATAAATATAGTATCAAATCTCAACAATCAAACCAGAGTTTTACAAATCTATTATGCTTCAGATGTTGACTTTTCAGACTAAGAAAAGAAAAACATGAGTTACCTAGTGTCAACATTTCGCTGTTTTCAGCAGTTATTAATTCACATCTTCACTGAAGTGATCTATTTAGAGGGAACTTGAAAGAAAATAGCAACAAAGTATATTTTAGATTTATAAAAACCTAAGCATGCAAATAAATCTTTCCTTGTTCTTCATTAGTTACATAGAACTGTAACTCTACATTTAATCATTAGGATACACGTTTATTACAAAATTTTACATTTATTTTATACTGAATCTATAAGCAAGATGTTTTTAATTAATTTTGGACATTTATGGGTAAATTTTAAAAATTGGTACATAAAATTCTTGTGTTGAGTCTATATACAGCAAAGCAGAAAACTTAAATGTGCACTATGGCTTTTTTAACCTATTCTACTGTGTTCCAAATAATCCAACAGCCCCTGAGGTGAGCAAAAGTGTGATTTTGACGCCTTTATCTGAAGGAAGAAATGGGACTTCAGTTCCTATACTTCATTGTATATTTATATACAAAAGAACCAAGAAAAGGGAAGATACAGCAAAGGGAAGATATGAGAAGATGAGAGCTAGAACTTGTCAAAGACTTGAAGATTTTCCCTTCCCTTCCCTTCATCACTAACTTCAGTCATCCCCACCATCTCCCCATCCAAAAATCATCTTAGAATATAAAATATAAAACGATTATGTTCCTTCATGATCCTTGTGGATTTCTATTTGTCACACCACCACAAAATTTCAGTTTTGTTACAGAAGAGATTACAGATAAGTGTATTTTAGAAAGTCGAATCTAGCTAATTTTTGCTCCGAGAGTCTGGTTGGAGTTTCAGAACTGTTTTGACTGACATTTCATGATCTGTCAGCTTTTTTTTTCTAAAATATATGTTATCCACCTCATGATGACATGAGCTTCGAGTCAGGAGATAACATCTTCACTAAATAATTCATAGAAACAGACCCTTATTGCTTTGCTAGCTTATTCAGCACAAAGACCTTGAACAGTATTTCACTGCAAACACAACACACTGGAGAGTGGAATATCAACCCTATTTAATTAAAAGTAGCATTGTTAGTTCCAGGAGAAATCACAGAAGGATCCAGGGGCTGATTCAGCATACTCAAGAGTTCTGTTCCTTTAGTGGGTTTAGTGCTCTGAAATATGTAAGATTGTCAGTCTGGAAGGCAACAGACAGCAGAAGTGAAGGCCTCCAGGCTCTGCTCCACAGACATTTCTGAGCCCAAGTCTCTAATCAGACGCTGATAAAAATGCTGCAGATTCTTGTTGTCAATACTAGCTATGAGAATGCCTTTCAATAAAAGCATTTTACTGTAAATTCAGGATATATTTCTGCCTTGATTTAGATGGCTAGCTGGCATAGCACCAATGTTCTGGATTCAAAAATTGGAGCATTGCAGCCACTTCCTTCACGTGGTAAAGGGCCACGAGGGATGCATACTGTTTGTTTAGCATCACTGTCACAGTGGTGGCTGAAATACATCTTTTACAACACAGGCCAACTTTTGCTTTGTTTTCTATTCAGTAAAACCTAGATCACTGATCAGTAACTAAACCACTAAACAGAATTGTGGCATGCAAAGTTTAGAGTTCAGATAAAGATAAGATTAGAAGGATCAGTTAGCTGAAAACCCTGAATTATAGCAATTTTTTTTTTCAGTACAGCATTCTGCATTCAGGCAGAATAAACCACTAGGTAGAGACTGTAAAGAAAATGAGCAGATTCCCAGTCGTACTTCAAAAAAGTCTTTTCAGAGATCTTAAAAAATCTTACAATTGAATGCAAATCACCTTTCCACATTAGTTAACATGTTTCTTTTTTTTTTTTCTGGGAATGGCTGCTTTGCAAGTCACATGCACGTTACTCAGGTACACCCATATTAATCATATAAGCTATTTTGGAAGCCAAATAATGATAATTTTATAGTTACTTACAGAGTAGCCAAATGAAAAGAACTACAGCTCAGATAAAAATATATTTCAGAATTTGATTTCACTTTAAGCAATAAGCAGATTCCTGCAAGCCAAGTATAAGACCAGGTGGCCAAAACCATATCACAAAGGCTTTTATCACAAAAGTATCATATATATAAAAATTCCAAATACTTTTTCAAGTGACCAGAGAATTTTAGAAAAGGATGTATTCACACACAAAGAAACAGAATTTTTAACTTAAATACCACTTTTATAAAACATGTAGTCAGTTTTGTTCATAACAATCCACTATGGAATAAGTGGAAAATGTAGAACGGATGAGTGTTTTCTGCAAGAAGATATTTCAGCATGATTGTTTTTAAGCCAATGTCCAAAGATTGGAACCATAGCATACACAAAGTGAAAAATCAGTATTCTTATGACACATCCTAGATTTTTTCTCCAGTTTCACAGAATTTTGGCTCTCCCTGGGAAACTGCAAAGTTGAAGATGATCTCAGTGACAGCTTCTTTTTTCTCCGAACTGGTTTACTCGTATCTGGAATGTCATAGGAAATAGTTGAAATCAAAAGAGGCAAAAATATCAATAATAATAATTAAATAAACATAATTAATTGAGTAATTAATCACTGGATTAATCACTGTCAAGTTGTATGTTAAATTAATTCCCACTTAAGGGTTTCGAAGCAAGATAAAAAGTATTTTGGAGTGTTACAACTCAATATTGTTTAAATGGCAATAGGCAGAGACAGCTTCCACACCTGCTGAATTTTTTGAAGGACACTGTTGATCAGATATCAAGATCCTTACAGTTCCTTTGGGAGTGAAAATGCAGAAACTCAAATAAGTGTGAGGGTTGCTCCTAAAGTAATGTCTCCTCTTTTATTATGTTGGCCCACAACGTCAGAGGTGGATGTTGGTGGTCTGGCTGTAGAGGCTGAACCTTACCACCAATTTCCCATTCCATTTTGTTGCTGTGTGACAGGTGGCAGCACAGGGGCACTCTGACCAAATGGTGTCTGACATGGAAGTGCGTATGGAGCAAAGGCGTGGAACTGAGTTCCTCCATGTGGAATAAATGGCACCCATTGACGTACATTAACTTTTGCTGATTGCTTCTGGAGACCAAACAGTGGATGTGAGCACAGTGAGGTGGTGGTGGTGGTGGTGCATTTCAGCAGTGGCGACAGCAACAGCACCTCCTCTGGTGCAGACTTTTACAAGCATGACATGCAGGCTCTTGTTCATCGCTGGTGAACATGCATAGCTAGTAGTGGTGACTATGTTGAAAAGTATTGTTTTGAATCTGAGAATTTGCTCTATCAAATAGTGTCATTGTGCTCTTTGTCTCTGTTTTTCCCATGGAAATAAATAGGAGACATTACTTTCGGAGCAACCGTTTTAAAATCAATAGACATTTTCAAACTAGATCCGTTTTTATTTCACAAAACAACAGCCTCATGTTCCTAACTCACTCTTTTGTGAGATTTTGTCTGATTTGAATTCCAGTGCAAATGTTCACTCCTAGGTCTGAGGGAGCTCTATTTAGCAATTTCTAATGCAAAACTGTACATCTAGAAAGGCCTTAAGAACGATCAGATATAGGATGGGATTTTTCTAGAGAAGAAAAGACAAATGTTTCAAGGAGATTGTCTAGAAAATGAGCCAGTATATGCATGTATGTAAGCTTTCCTAACTACTGTTTAATCTCGTGGTTTCATGTGGTTACATTTTGATTACAATAATGCATAAGATCAATTACTGTTAGTCATAAAACAGACATTTTCAGCTATGGACTGTGTACAAGTCTAGATGGCAGCAACTTCCCTTTAAAATGCAAAAATTAAGAAGTTTTGGCTTCCAAATCTCTTATGTTTTCTGAGGGATTGAAAAATATCTTGAAACATTTTGCGACTTTTTTGCTCTAACACATGGACAGGATGCTTTGAATCACCCCTGGAGGTATATAAGAGGCATGTGGATGTGGAACTAAGGAACATGGTTTCGTAATAGGACTCAGTAGGTCAGTTTCATGGTTGGACTTGATGATCTTGAAAGTCTTTTCCAACCTAAATGATTTTATGCTTGAAATCCAAGCAAAAAATTATAGCACACTTTTGTATTTTTGTGGGTTTTTTTTTTTTTTGAGATTCTTTTCTTTTTCTTTTCTTGAGATTCCAGCCCTTCTTATTGTCATCTATGTTTTTTAGAGATCCTAACTAGCGGAAGAGTGGTTCTTCAAGGCATTGAAAAATCTTAATTCAGAAAAAAATCAGCAGAAGTTCTGTTTGGGTTCCTCTGTCTTGAAAGTTCAGACTGGATAAAAATACAGCTGTGGAACTCCCCATGTATTAAGGAAGATGTACTGGAATTAAAGTGTGTAACACTGAGGACAATTAAAATGAGTAAGGTGATGGTATAGATGCCTTGTGAGGACAGGCAGAAAGGCTGAGACTTCAGTTTGAAGGTGAGAATTCTAAGGAGTTGTGATTGAGATTTTTCAAACATAATGAAAGGATAAGCAGAGTACAGAACCTTGCAATGCTGGAAGTGGGGGGTGGTCACCAAAAGATTAGTTCAAAATAGATGTGAATGCAAAATGCCTCTTTACAAAGAAAATGACAGCCTTAATTTTGTTTTCATGGGAAGCTCTGGAGGCAGGAAACAATAGCAAATTCAAAAAAAGAATTAGACAAATTCATGGGAAATGCATCCGTGGACAGATACTGCATGGATATACCTTATAACATCCTTAATCCAAGAACTGCAGATACTGGCCAAACATAAAGGGAAAGACTGCATGTAACAGGCCGGCTCTTGTGCTCCCCTTAGAAAGCTTTGTCCAGTCTGTATGATCATGGGATCCTACGATGCTTAAGCAAAGCTGCCCTCCTAAAAAATGAGATATAAACAAAATACCTTGGAAGACTCTCAAGAAGTGGAAACAGCAGTCAACGCAGGAACCAAGGCAACAAGCAGATAACACACAATCAGAAAACAGCCATGAACAAGAAACATGCAGTAACCGTACAGCTTTGTCTGCGCTCTCCATACTCTTTTCCTGTGACACACATGCTTCCTTACCATTCCTCATCCATTGGTCCATTGTTATGTACTGAGATAGGCTAATTACTTAAATCCTATTTTTGCCATAGTATGTGTTTGTAGGAGTAAATAACATTTTTGGAGGTAAAATGCCACATACGAAAATATTGAATTAGAATGTCCTTTTTTTATATTAAAAAATAAATAAATTAGAAGGCTTAATAGAATAACTATAGAAATTCAGTCAAATGAAAAAAAGAAATTTTAATGAAAACCTTAAATGTTCTCTTAAATAACCTGGCAGAATTCTTCAAAATTCAATATTACTGATAAATATTTTTAATAAGCTTGCTCAAGAATATCACAAATTTGCAGCTAATTTTCTATCCTTCTTCAAAGAGCCTAATAAATGCAGAAAGTACAAGTAAGTCCTATTTTCGTATTATCCACTATTAAATAAGAACAGCACAAAACAACTTAATCTCAGTCAGCAGTCTTACCGTCACATTATCTTAAATAGAAAGTCTTATGTGTTCCCTTATTCCAAACACAAAGAAAAACCACTAAGGACTGTTGGTTGATCAGTAGGTGGCACAAATTACTTCTGACTCCCCAGTACAATCACAGGGCTTTATACAGTTGCTATTTAAACCAATAAGAGCTTTTCTAGCAGCCACAATGGGAGAAGGATTGGGGTGGCATTTTGTAATAGCAGGTCTTATAAGTAGAGTGATGGTAATCTGTAAATCATTATTACTGAACAAAACGAACACAAAATGTCATCCCGCAGCATTAATGGTTTTCCAGCACTTGGCCAAAGATTTCCTTCATGGAGAAATGGGCCAAGCAAATCAGTCCACACCTGCAGTAGCTTTAATATTAAGCCTTATCCAATGATGCCATTTGATGTATTTTAACTAATTTTGTTTCCACTCCCAATTATGACCCTAAAAAGATGATAGATAATTGCCAGGTACACTGCAAACAGCTGCATTCTCTCCCTCTTGGTACCAGAAGTAAAAATAATACAGCAGCATCCTTCCATGGAGAGAAAGTTGCCTTCTTTTGCTACCTAGTTGCATCCTTTTCTTGACTGAGGAACCCTCTCTCACTTCCTTGCTTTGTAGTAATCAGATATGAATGAGGAGTGTAAATCTCAAGAGTATACACCACTACACGCCTACATACACTGCAGTACAGGGCACTATATGCCCTAATTTAGTTGTATCACGTTGTCATGCCTTTAGCTTGGCAACTTGCATAAAGCATGTGTATTTCATTGGGTCTAAACAAGTATTCATGAGAAGTAACAGCATGAAAGTCCTAGAGGTATCTGATTCCCTATTCATGCTGAGATGCCTGCTAGTAGCCCTTTTAATTCTCACTACTGTTCATTTTTCTGCTTGATTAGCTCAAGGTTCCCTAGCACCCATGGTCTGATGAAGGAAAACAGGCATAGTGCTGAATCTTTCATTCTTGTGAGCATATTAAGTATTTTGGAATATTTTGTTTCCCAGCAAGGAAAGATAACACAGTCTGATTACAAGGCTACAGCCTACTAGTTCCCTTTTCCCTTTAAAAGTGCTAGTATTGCAAATTCCCTGCAAAAAGAGAGAGAATAAAGGAAAACGTGTCTTCTTATGTATCCTTCTCAGATCTGTGCACTAACTGTGAGACCTCCTTTAATGCTTCTCTTTTATAAAGCTATTTAGGTTAATATACCTCTGAGAACTCATTAGTGGAGGCGACACAAACAGCAAGAACTGCAGGATTGTCTTTGTTCATGCAAATCAGGGAGCAGCACAAAGTTGCTGGAGATTTGCAGGAAACAAAACTGTCGCTGAAGTCATGTGTTCAGGAAGGTATTATAAGATGAACAACATGGTCATCTTTGCCATCCGTTAAGGAAGGGAATAAGAAAAGGGTCATCTGTCTTCATTTTCCCTTGCCGCCTCTTGTAAGTTTCTAAAATAAAGTTTACAAGATTTGTAGGGGATCAAAATTCACTTTTATTGAGGACTTTACCCTGTACAAACCAATGAAGAACAAAATGAGAGTCCATGGCTTCTTTCCTTCCTTGGCTGCTCAGAGTGTCCCTGGGGCTTTCTAACAGAATTTCAAGACAGACTTTTGTTCATTTTCTCCAGCTAAATCCCTTGATCTAAGAAAGGCTATCAACTCCATAGCAGTATTCCCTTTATGGCTCCCAGATTTCATCCATCAGGAGAACAAAGTAGGTGTAAACTTGTTTCTTATCTTCCCCCCCCCCATCCTTGAACAGAATACACTTTTCTTTTATTGACATTAGGAGACCTTATCGGACATGCCCTTCTTCACCTCCTGATACTGCCTCAGCGCCTGTAATCTTGCTGTCCTTAACAGATTCCATTACATAGGCATATCCTTTTAGGTAGAACTGTCTCATTTCAGCAGCCTCTCATAAGAGGCTCGTAAGAGAACGTATTGGTTGTACATGGCAAGGTTTTGGTGGCAGGAAGAGTGCCTGCAGGGATCGCCTCTGTGAGGAGAGCCCAGTGTCAGATCAGAGCCTGCTCCAGCTGCTCCAAAAGCTCACCACTGCCAAAGCTGAGCAATGAGCGATGCTGGGTGTGCCTCTGGGAGAGCATGGTTAAGAAAGCAGAGAGATGCTGCATGACATCGGCTAGGAGAGAGGAGTGAGAAAATGTGAGAGAAACAGACCTGCAGGCACCAAGGTCAGTGCAGAAGGAGGGCAGGAGGTGCTCCATGCACAGAGAAGTTCCCTGCAGCCCATGAGACACCACTCAGAGCAGATCTCCACGTGCAGCCGTGGAAGAGCCCACTGTGCAGCAGTGGATGTGGCCGGAAGGAGGACTCAGCCCATGGAGAGCCCCCACAGGAGCAGTCTCTGGGCCAGAGCTGCAGCCATGGAGAGGAGCCCATGGTGGGGCAGAAGGTCTGGGGGAGCTGCTGCCTGTAGGGGACTCTGTGCTGGAACAGTGAAGTCCTGAAGGATGGGTCCCATGGTACAGAGCCATGTTGGAGCAGTTCTTGGACAGCTACAGCCTGTGGGAAGCCTGTGCAGGGTCAGTTTGGGAAGGATGGCATCCCATGGGACGGACCCCATGAGGAGCAGGGGCAGAGAGTGACCATGGAGAAGTGGCAGAGACAAAGCATAATGGACTTGCTCTCCTTAACATTCTGAGGTAGGGAAGTAAAAGAGCAGAGTGGTAGCAACCTATTGGTATTAAACCACTACAGAGAAGCACAAAATGAGGGGTGGAGATAATGTATTTATACCTATCCTTCCTTCATCATGAACAAGTTATTAACGACAAGAAGGGCTGGTTTATTAAGGCTATATATATGCAAGCAGATCATCAGGGAATTTATCTTGGATGATTCCTCCTGAATTAGTTAAAAATCTCATGCTGAGTTTCCTGTGTTCATTTGAACCAGATAAGTATAATTGCTTCAAATAGATTCAACATTTAAGTATATCCCCACCACCTGTGTGCCACGCTGACTCGCAGCCCAATCAAGTCAGTGAGAACTTTGTCAGTTACATGTGGGTTTTACGTTTGCCCACCTGAACTAGAAGAGCAGATAGTCTTCACGATCCTTCAGTCCACACATCATCCTCCTGGTTGTTGTTCTCCCACAGCAGACACCTAGATTGTTCCACTGCCAGTTTGCCAGGAAAGAATACGGCCACAGGTATGGTAGCTGTGCTTGACCCGCTAATGACTGTGTGTGATTTGAAAGCCAGAGGTAACCCATATCTGAGCTCAAAAACTCAAGAGTTTTATTCTGTAATTTGTGTTCCCTTCATTCTCCTGCTACCTTATAGTGAAAATTTAGAGATTGTGAGCTTAAACTGCATTATTCAGCTCTTGAGTAAGTTGTCTTGGGTCCAATGAATCTAGTGCAGGTTTGCGTGTTTACATCTTCTCAGAATATGGCCACAAACTATTAAATCAAGTTTCTCCACATAGCCATAACAAGTACTAACAGTTGGAATGTGTCTATACATGGTGGCGAGACACTGGAGCAGGTTGCCCAGAGAAGTTGTGGATGCCCCCTCCCTGGAAGTATTCAAAGCCAGGCTGGATGGGGCTTTGAGCAACCTGGTCTAGTGGGAGGTGTCCTTGCCCATGGCAGGGGGGTTGGAACAAGATGATCTCTAAGGTCCCTTCCAACCTGAACCATTCTATGGTTCTATGATTCTACACATGGTGGACTAAAATCCTGGCATTGTGCTGAATCAAACTACTCAGACTAATGTTATTCCTAATCCCATGGGTGTAATGAATCATAGAACAGCCTTGGTTGGAAGGGATCTTAAAGATCATCTAGTTCCAAACCCCTGCCACAGACAGGGTTGCCACAGTGAAGCAAGAGAGAACTACTGCTCTTGATGTCAGTTTAGAGGATTGGCTCATCGGCCCTATACTCTTTTTGAAAACATAGTTAAATTCACACAAATGGTGTTCTACATATGATTAGCCAGGAAGGCTGGAAATTAAATACATTGTGATGTTTCCTCAGTATGAAGATACTTTGTAAAACAGATAAGCATCTTTCAAACATGTTTTACTTTACATTTGTGATAGTTCAAGACTTCTAAACCAAACTATGACTCCCTTTTATTTTTCACAAATTCAGTTATATAGTAGATCTTAGTTTTTCATTATCATTTAAAAAAAATCAGGGATCTGATAAAACTTAATTAAATCAACAGATAAAATTCCATGAGTTCTGTGTCCCACCTATGATGGTCAGGTCTTATAAAAAGATCTCATGGCAAATGTTGGACATGCAAAAATAGTTCTTTCATGCTACTCATACTCCATTTGGAAATACAGTCACTTCTAATAGAACTAGAAGATCATTCTTGACATATAACATTTTTTTAATCTCCACTGCATTCCTCCTATGGTTTTCAAAGTAGTTTCTTCTTACTAGTCCAGTGATGGCTAGTCCTACAAAATTTGCCAGTGTTATATCAGTTTTGTGTGTGTGTGGAATCATTCTTTCTTTATTTAACATTAACAAAACATGAACATGACAATTGATATTTTTGAAATTAATCTAGAAATAAATTTGTTGCTGGTGTATAAGGAGTACCATGAACTGTTTGTACAGAAATTAAATAGTAATATTATGATTATAATGGAGTCAGAAAAGATGCCCGACCTCAGTTTCTCGTACAGACAGAACAAGGATCCACTGCAAATTCTGAGAGCTCTCCTGCATAAGCATGGTCCATTCAGAGCCTTTACACACATTGTTAGATAAGAGACATGTATGCCAAATACCTAACTCAGAAAAGCTAGCCTTTGGCAGAGGCAAAATTGTTTAGAAAATTATGTTCTCTTAACCACATAACACTTGAGATGAATCAGAGATTTGGTCCATAAAGTCTGTTAAAGCCCTTAGATGTTACAGCCTACTTTTCCTCCTCGACTTTCCTGGAGTTACACTAACAAAATATCTGAGCTTCTGCATCCACTTTTCATAGTTAACATGATAGGTATTGTAACATCCAGTGCATTTTTTCAGTGACTGAGCCATCTGCGGAAAAGAAAAAAAACCTATTGTGGTGCAATCACAGAAGCAATCCCAGGTAAAGTATTAAAGGTTTAATGATAGTGAACAAAAGATATCGTACTCACAATCACGATCTCCCACCAAGATGAGGAACAGTCAGGTCCCACACAGTGGAGATCCTCTCCCCTCAGTGGCTGGCTCTTAAATAAGCCCAGGGCAGTCCCACCCTGGGTCCACCCCTCCAGGTCACATAGAGGGGGGCACAGGTGTTCCTTAGGCCAGCCACTGCCCTTCACCAGGTGCTCAATCACTAATTCAGGCTGTGACTTCATGTTTCCCTTACACCTATGTAGGCAGTTGAAAGGGCTATGATCCATGATTTTAATTCTCTGAAACATAATCTTTACTATTGTATGAAATTCTGTCAGAGTGCCTAAAGTATACATGTGTACAGATGGGAGCTCCAAAGTGTGCACTTCAGCCAGGAATTTTCCACTCACAAAACTGGCATTCACCACAGCTATCATATTTTAGTAAACATGCAGTGCATGACAAGGTTATTAATCATAGCTATAGCTATTCTTATAGGTAACCAGAATGCCAGAGAACTAGCCTGGTCTGAAAAGGATGCTGAAAATGACTTTTGCATCCTGGCTTATATTTTGTAGCAGCTCTTGACGTATTTTATTTTTTTGATCTGTCACAAATGCATGGGAGAGTTGTTTATGCCTCTGAAGTTAAAGGAACAGAATGTGTTTTAGAGAGAAATGATAAACAACACAATCATAGTTATTATCTGCTCAGAAAGGAGACCCCAAGAGCTGGAACATGGAGGACCCTGGCTCTAACTTCACTTTTGCACTTCCCTCTTGGATACTGTGGCATCTGGGTCTGCTACCAGGGCAGAATTTTAAGTGGATTAGGAGATGATTTAAATCACTTTGCCAACAGCCTGCAACTCTGACAGTCAAACATCAGAAAGAAAAATCAGAGAAATCAGAAAGTTCTGTTCTGCTCTATCCTTTTGAGCCTTTCTTCTTGTAGGTGTACCTGGAAAATAGAGGACAGGGCCACTCAGTAAGTTTTCTGTCCATTCAATATTCTCCTTAATAAGAAAATCCACATCTTTCTGACCACTTTCCACTGCTTCAACCAAGCAAAACAATTTTCTTTCCTCTTCCTTTGTGCCTTTCTTTCCTCATTTGTTTTTATAGCACTTCCTTTCTTCAAAGCTCAGCTCCCTGCTGTTTTTGCTCTTCTCTCTACTTTTCCCCTTTGCTTCTCTCCCTGATGTTTCCCCATTCTTGTCTACTCACTTGCCTTTCATTTTCCCAGTACTGTGCCGTTATGTACCTCCTGCCATCTCAGATATCTCAGTGCCATCCTTTTATTTCTCCCCTCTTCCTCAGTAAGCAGATTACACGATGTTTGCAGAAAAAAATTCATATAGACAATAGTACTAAAATACGTAGCATTCCTTAAATACTAAAACTTCACTGGCTTACACAAACAGAAGGCTCAATTTTTAACACTGAATTTGGTCCCATGGCCTAAAGTGCTTTTCTTTTGTAAAAATATTATTTTTCCCCTTCAGAAAAACCAGAAAGATCCCTTAAAATTATGTATGTACTAAAACCACGATGCCATACATGAATTGTTCAAATATCATTAATTATTTAAGAAACTTTAAAAGTTCTGAAAGAAATTATTTCATGGTTTTCTGTCAACTCAGTACTTCTCAAGTCCTGATTTAAACATGGCTGATCTCTTTTTGTACTCATTTGCCTCTAAGGCAGGTCACTGATTTCAGTCTGTTTCTGACTTTAATCACTGAGTCTTTGGCACTGCTGTTAGAGAGTTTTTACAGATTCTTTTCTGTTTTATTTTTTTTCTTCTTTTGATAATGTATTTCATTTATAATTAATATTTTGTGTTTGTTGGATCTTCAGCTTTTTTCCTAACACTGGCAGGAATATTTCTCTGTTTATTAGATGGTATTGATTTTTATTTTTCTGCCTTTCATTCATTTCTTGGTATAGGTAAAAATTGAATACTTTTCATGCAAAATTATTCATTAAAACATTCATTTTAACCATACCTAGTATCACCCTCTTACAAACTGGCAAAAAAATTTTATATGTTTACGGAATGACTTTATTAGAGATCATGAAAAGCTTTTTGACAGGGCTTGGCAGAAGCCTCATGGAACTATAGCTCATGTGAAAGGAGAATGACTCGGTTTTTATGAAATTCCTCCATTTTATGCTCTAAATAAGAAATTGTTGCCCAGTGAAGGCAAACTGAAGGGGGAGAGTGTGGAACTGGTTCTTTCCTGGGCCGAGGGAGGATATAACCAAAATATAGCCAATTACTCTGAGATTCCCAGTTTTATGTAGAACAAGAGAAATAACAAAGAGGTTAGCAAAGAAATACACTGGCATCAACCAAGTCTTCTTGGTAGCAGAAGGTCACCCCAAGAGATTTTATTCTGGCTCCTTACTGCTTTGTGTTGTTGTAGCAGCAGGAAACATTTTGCGGTATTTCAGCATAAATCAAACCCTGGGGATCTGATTTTCTGCACCCACTCTTCCATATCTATGTTTTCAGCTAGGACTGCACTGTCCCTAACCTGATAATGAGTATTAATGAAAAGACTTGTTCCATTCAGTGTTTGGACTGCCTGCTTGCAGCAGGATACAGGCTGTGGATGCAAAGCTTATGCCGTATGCCATATGTATAGCTATAATCCAGGCTAAAATAACCTCTTTCTTCTAAGAAAGGGCCAGATACCATTGAAAACCAAAAGCAACCATTAAGATCCCAGCATACTGTCTTCAGAAGCTGTGAAATTACATTTTTTGGTGCTTCCATCAGGGAACATCATCAGTTGGAGAAGGCCTCTGTAGATATGTGAAGAAAACTATCCACTGGTAATTCTGAACATACATGGTAGAGGTGAGAGCAGCTTCAGCGCTCATGTCTTGTTTGACTGATCACGTACCCAGAACAACTTGAGGCACAAAAATGTACACCAAAATATGTCAGGAAAAGTTTGCAAGGGCACAATGATTTTAAACTACCATTTTATTCACAGTCTTCCTTTGAATGGAAAAAGGGAGTCCTACACGATCAAATCTGATCAGTCTAAAGAAGCCCAATCCTTTATTGTTCTGAAAGCTGAAGGAGATGTGCAGAGTTGCACTAGATTTTGTGATACAATACCACGTAAACAGATAACTCCAAGCTAGATTAGGTAGTTCTGATAAATTCCTCCTTCTATTAATAAAATATCTCAGTACTTCAAAATGAGCTTGTTTCCCACGATGATATTTAGAAAATTGCCAGCAACTGTGTTCTTGGAAGATTCAATTTTAAAGCGATCGCTGCCTCCGGATTCTTCCTGACAATAAAGTGCAGACAAAAGAGGAAACGATACCCAAATCATACTTTTTGCAGACAGTACACTACCATGCAAAATCATGAGAAAATGTCACTCTGCGTATTTTTTGAAAGAAAGCTCTCATCATATTCCAAACATATCCTGGCTGTATCTTCTTCCTCCATGATGAATGTTATTTGAAAAACAAATCTATAGAACTGAAAAAGTAGATGATGTAAGCTGAGAGCGCACTTAAGTTTGACTGATAGGAATAGTAACATCCTTATTTGTCCTGCCATACTTTCACGGAAACCACAATGCCTGCATGCAGTCTGACAACAAAATAAAGGCAAAATGTATAAAATAATGAAAGTTTCTGACAGTGTTATTTAGATATGGTCATCCCACAGATAGGGACTTCTAGATAGCATAAATTAAACAATTCTGAGTTTTCCTGCTATGCTTTTAGTAACCTGATTGCATGCTCCATTTTTGATTCGATAAACAAAAAACATCAGCTATAATATGAACATTGAAACCTGTCTAATCAAAATCTTCTGTGTGTAAAGAAAAACTTCATATGGAGTAGAAAAAAAGATTTAAATAATGTAAATAGCATCAGGGTATAGAAAGTGAAGCATGAAAGGGACTTACACAGTTATTTAAAGATAGAAAAAGTTATTTAAAAGTTATTTTAAAAAGTTATTTAAAGACAGAAGACAGGATTTTTGTAGAGAAGAGTTTGAATTTGAGACATGTCAGTGGTTTGGGAAAAAAAAGAGGAATTTTTTTGCAATAGAGTTGTTCAGTCTTATCTTGATATGTCTATAAAAACATCTTGGAAATGAAAACTGCCTGTCCATGCAGCCAGTTTAGACTTACGCTTTTGAAATGTCTCAATGCAGCTCAGAGAGAAATAAGGCAAAAGCAAGTAAAAGAAAAAATAAAAGTAGCATCTAGAAAAAAATGTGCAACAATGGTGTTAGTTGATGGGTTTTGTTTGTTTGTTTCTGGTGACTATGTGCAAAGTAATCCCTTGAATTAATAAATATGAAGTCCATGAAAGTAAATTGACCTCGGACAAAGTCAGAAAGACCAACTAGAACAGAAAGAGACACAATCATTTTACGTAAATTCATTTATTGATCCACAAGTAAAGGAGCAGCATTCCACTGCATCCTGATGTGCATCATCTCAGTTTGTGTGGCAAAAGAAAAAACAAATTTTGTTGTTCTGTTACTTGCCAATGTTTTAAGTTGTTATGTCAGAGTACCTTGCTACTGTGCTCCTGACACTGGTCTGGTTATCCCCAGTGATGAAAGATCTGTTCCACATCTGACATCCAGCATCTTTCTAACAATCCTTTGAAGAATGATTCACATCAATCCTATACGAGATTAGTCAGTTTGACAAATATAGCCCATCAACTTAGTGAGTGTCAGAGCCTCAGTCCTCTAAAACTCTGGATTTAACAGCTGTAGTCAAGTTTAGAGTGAAGGTCATAAATCTTCTAGGGCTGTGGTAGCTGCAATTTATTTGATAGCTGCAAGTCACTGAGGACTACACCAAACTCTCAGTGAAAGACTCATATTCCTTCAGGATAGGACCTGGACCAAATCCAAAATCGTACTGTGTGATTTAATTGAATGAATGAAACACAGTGTTGAATTGCCAGCTGTTATATTAGAAACCAGACTTTTAATTCCTTTCTCACAAATGGCTCTCTGCATGCAGGAGGAACTAAAGGACTGTTCTATTTAACACCCAGTAATTCAGAGCTTGTAGGGAGCTCTGCTGCACACAATACAAAGACAGGGGATAAATACCTAAACATTCCCAAGTATGAAAAATAAGAACCCTCAGAAGTTAACGAAAATAATATGGTCTTAAACTCAACAGTTGCTTTCTGCAAGGAAATGCATACATACATACATACATACTTATGCATTAATATATATGCTACAGTGAAATATTTCAAAATCTGTTCTTAGTTTTCTATGACTTGGTTTCTACTTGTCTGTTCCAATTTTAAACTGAGATATTAACAGAAAATTCTTTTCCCTTCACCCTGTCTAGTACCACGATTTATAACTGCCTGTGCCCAGTCTTGCATCTTTTAAAAAAAGCACTCTGAATTGTTGAAAATGTGACAGAACCTGGAACAAAGACTTGGGCAGGCAGAGAAACACAGCTTGAAGGAAAATAATGGTGTAGAATTGTAGCTGTCATTTCCACATGCAATATCAGATTTTTTTTTTTCACTTACTTGCCAGGATTGTTTGGGTGAAAGTAGGGAAGAATTTTTCCTTCTTTAATAACTGAAGACCTCTCAGACTTTTAGTCTATTGCAAAAAAATGTAGCATTGTGGAGTAGAGCTGAACTGCAGGTGGTAGATTGTGGTTTCAGCCACGTGGGCACTCATTTCAATTGTAAATAATGAACTGCACTATAATGGTCAGGTCCTGAAGGCCACCATTGCTATTGCATTTGATTCATCTGCAATGCCCCATTGTGTATAGAACATATGTGTTAATCAAAATCCCCTTTCACAGCTGTATAAGGTTAGATATGACATTAACATCTAAATTAAAGCAGAGAAGGAAACTGATTATCAAATACATGTATTTAATATCTCCATGGTTCTTAAATTACTAAAATCATCACCTTTAAAAACAAGTAGATATCATGTTCTCAATAAAAATATAATAATGAGAAGGACTGAAGTTCATTTGAGTGAGTTAGGATGATTAGACTTTCAAAATCTCTTGTGATCTCTCATTTCCTAAAGGAAACAATCCCAAGAATTATCATCTCCTCTTCCTTTGTTATTTTCATCATGTATAATTAATGCAGGCAACTTAGTACTTTCATTCCTGACTCTTAGGACTCCCTTTTTACATTTAACATAAAAACAAAAGTAGAAATCTGTGGACAGGAAAATGAATAGTGAGTTTAGCAACCAAATCCTGCTGAAAAATTACTTCTAAGTCACTTGAAAGTTCAAAGAGGTAGGGAAAATTCAATTTTATCTCTTTAATGAAGTACAGCAGTGTACTTGGACTCTGTCTGCTACTTTTATTATAGTTTATCTTTCCATGTGCAAAATCCCAACCCAGCTCAACCTAGTGGCAAATTTTTCTCTGACCACATCCAAAATTTAATTCCCAATTTATTGTGATTCCTCTTCCCCTATCGTAGCTATTGCTCTGAAGACAGTAAAGAGAATTTAAATTTTTATTAACAGCAGAGATATGATAGGTAAATCAGGTCAAAAATGTACCTCATTTGCTGTTGCATCTTTCCTAGAACCTCTCAGCAAAATATGCCCATGGACAAACATTCAAAGTTTAGGCCTATTACATCATCCACAAAAAGTTACTTGTAAAGCCAAATTGCGAACATAAAAATACAAACTTAAATTGGAAGAAAATTAAAAGAATCCAGTATGAAGATTTTGGGTCATTTAGTGCAACATCTTTTTATGTATGCATTATGATCCAGTAACAAATTTCTTAATATTCTTAAGAAACAAACTCTTCCTCATTCAGGGGATGAAATGGTCAGCAAATCTGTTCAGTAGTTTCTATTCCTCTTGACTAACAAGTGTGCCCACCACTTCCCATGCATCATGCATTGCTGCATGACAAGAGGAGGAGATTTTTCTCCCTGGTATGCTACTTATTGGAGATCTTCAAAAACATCAGCAAATTGGTTTTCAGACCTGTTATTATCTCTGTCTTGCAAACAATTTTTAGCAGAGGAATACAGTTGTAAGTATGGATGTCATGGATGTACTTAGGAATATTGCATATGGTACTAGATACTTTTTTGTGTAGCAATTCAGATATAGATCTCCATTGACTGTAGTGGGAATTTAGACAGCACGCACACAGACGTGCACTTACAGACACTTTTGTATAGGTAATCTGAAATCTACTGAAGACACGTGCTGCTGCCTCCAGCCACTGAGCAATTCTTTTATGTATCCAAGGTTAGATTGGCACACTTGACACCCTAATCACATTGGAAGTCTAAGCAGAAAGTCAGCATAATCTTCCTTGAAAAAGGGATAGGATTTGTGGTATCCCTCTGTTTTTAAAGACCATTTTTGAAGATTAGTTTGAAGTCACTGCATTGCTTTCTGGAAGCAGCGATTGCTTTTAACAGTTGTTCTGGGTGTCTATAAATCTCTGCAGCATCCTGGCATACACAGACTTATTTCTATCTGGGACAGAAATACATATTTTTATCTCAGGTAGAAATATTACAACTGTTGTGATGAAGACTCCAGATTCAAGACAATAATGAAGCAAGAAAATTCAAAATTTAATATGCTTTTTCAGGGCTAGGAGAGGACACAGATTAAGTCATAGTCAACAAAAACATTTACTTTGCTTTCAGATTTGCTTGAATTCTCTTGTGCAAATCACAGAGGAAAAACATGAATTCATCTTTCTCTAAAATGGAGGTGAGAGCATCTTTTGCAAAATACTTCTAGCAGTAACACAGTCGCCTTCCGGTATAGATATTGAAATAATATTCTAATACTCTATTAACAAAGGATTCTCTCTGCGTATGTAGAGACGAATATGTTGTCTCTTATGATTGTGGTGGTTTAACATTAATAGGTAGCTAAGTATCACCATGCTGCTCTCTCATTCCTGCACCTCAGAAGGAAAGGGGTAGAAAATATCATGAAAAAAAACTCATGGTTTGAGGTAAGGACAGGGAGACCACTCACCCATTACCATTACAGGCAAAACAGATTCAGCATAGGGAGATTAATGTGATTTATTTCCCATTCATAGCAAACTAAGACAATGAGGAACTAGAAACAGACTAAAACATCTTTCCTGCTTTGACACTCTTCTACTTCCTCCCATTGAGAAGCACAGGGGAAGAAGGATTGAGGAGTCCCCATGGGTGGCTGTTCCTGCAGACCTCCTGCTGCACTGAGGACTCCTGTCCACAGACTGCAGCTCCGGCCCAGAGACTGCTCCTGCGGGGTGTCTCCATGGGCTGCGGCCTCCTTCAGGCCACATCTGCTGCTGCACTGTGGGATCCTCTGTGGGCTGCACATGGAGATCTGAGCCAGCCAGCCAGTGTGTGCTCACAGCCCAGAAGGCCTACTGTCTCCTGGGCTGCATCAAAAGGTATGTGGCCAGTAGGATGAGGAAGCTGATTGTCTTCCTCTACTCTGCCCTTGTGACGCCCCATCTGAAGCACTGTGTCCAGGTATGAGGCCTCCAGCACAAGAGAGATGTGGAGGTGTTGGAGCAGCGTCCAGAGGAGGGCCACAAAGATGATCAGAGGGCTGGAGCACCTCTCCTATGAAGACAGGCTGAGGGAGCTGGCCTTGTTCAGCACGGAGAAGATTCCGGGGACACCTCATTGTGGCCTTTCAGGACTGGAAGTAAATGAGTGGGAGACCAACATTTTACATGGTCTGATAGTGATAGGACAAGAGAGAATGGTTTAAAACTAAAAGAGGGGAGATTTGGCTTAGATATTAGGAGGAAATTCTTTATACGCAGAGTGGTGAGGCACTGGACCAAGTTGCTGAGAGAAGCTGTGGATGCCCCATCCCTGGAGATGTTCAAGGCCAGGTTGGATGGGGCCCTGGACAGCCTGATCTGGTGGGTGGCAACCTGCCCATGGCAGGGTTGTTGGAACTAGTTGGTAGTTAAGGTCCCTTCCAACTCAAGCCATTCTATGATTCTATAATTTGCTCCGCATGATGCCCATGGGCTGCCGGGCAACAGCCTGCACCACCATTGGCTTCTCCTGGGCACCAGGGAACTTCCCTCCACTCTGGAGCACCTCCTGCCCTCCTTTCGCACTGACCTTTGTGCCTACAGGGCTGTTTCTCTCACACGTTCTCACTCCTCTTTCCCAGCTGATGTTGCATAGTAGTTCTCCCCTTTCTTAAGTCTGCTCTAACAGAGCACAACTAGTGCTGCTCATGACTCAGCTCTGGCCAGCAGTGGGTCATTCTTGGGATGGATTGTAGCAGGCTCTGATCTGACATGGGGCAGCTGCTGGGCTGTGCTCACAGATGCCACCCCTGCTGCCAGCCTTCCATCTACCAAAACCGTGCATCATAAAACCCATATAACGATCCAGCCTTCTTCATCAGGTTATAAAGATAACCTGGATGCTCCGCTTTCTACAGACAAACTCAGAACAGCACACAAGTACTCTGTTAACATATAGATACATACTACAACTTTGAAGCTGTCAAGAACAACACTGGATGCCAAGTATTATTAATTAAGATGTATCGGGGCTCATGTTAACAATACTGAAACTTAGATATTGAAGCCAAAGTGAAACTACAAAAGCAGTGGGCAAAAATGTTCTTGTGCCCATGGAATCAGGCATCCCTGGGTACCAACAGGAATAACAATGAGGAACACCATCTGCTGAGCTCTGAAATGAGCTCTTTATTCATACTTGGCAGACCTGCAAAAAATAAAAAATAAAAAATAAAGAGGGGGGAAAAAGAAGGGGTGTGGGGAGTTTGTAGCCAAAATTTACAGCTAGATAAAGGTAAGCACAGCAGATGGTGTTAGCACTTCCCTCCCGGGGTTTTGTTTCCCAACCACTATTTTTCTGCAGAGACTGGAGCCATCATTGAAGGCACCCACTGAAATTGTCAGTGATGCTTCCCTAAGCCTGGTACTTTCAGCAATCAGGTGTTAACAATGCATAAATACATGCTGCTGTGAAATAAATTTAGATCCTAACAGAACCCAACTGCAATAACTGAGATGGAACTAATGCTATTTGAGATTTCTGCCGGATAGGCTAAACTAAATGCTTTACAGAGAAGAAAAGGTACATCAGGGACATTTCCTCATATAATAACATATAAGTTCAGATCTCCATCATTTTAAACATCAGTCACCGGAATCCAGATGGCTCAGTCCACAACTATAAAGCACAGCTGATTTATCAGCTGAAAAGCAAAAGGGATCTCCTATTGATTGTGTTTTCAATTACTAATACAATAAGAAAATTCACAGAGCATCTTACAGTTTTACAGAGAGCTTCAAATGAATGCAGAGGTCTGAAGCTGTGCCCCAGTAAATGTGACTTTTGTCATTATTAATAAGTGTCTGCAGGCTTTGTGTTGACCTGACAGTTCAGAGTCTCAGGATTTTTTGCACTTTTCTTGGCCCTATTTGGCCTCAGCTTGCTTTGATAAATGTGTTCAAGTGATCTGTTGTAAATTCATCTCTGGGATTACCACATGTGGCAAAGACCCGACAAACCTAAATAATCATAATTGGCCAAGCACTGGCCCTTTGTGTGAAGGGGGTAAGGGAAGGCTGCTGTGCAGCTTTTGCGTTTCATCTGGGAACCTAGGAGATGCAGGCAGGTCACGTTAGCAAAATGTGAATTTACACCAAGCAAATAACCCAAGGAAGAAAGCCTCAACATCAGTGCCATGTTCCCCGTGGCAAAGTGAGGGAAGATGATCCCTTGTACCTCTCTTGGTAAATCCTCACTACTGGAGGAAGATAACATTGTTCAACATTAGGGTGCAAGTGACATTCGAAGAGTAAGCCTTACTCCAGGCAAAAGTAGAAGATACTGTGAAGAGTTTTTCCTCTATAACAATTTAAAGAGTATTATTGATGAGGCACCTTTATTAATTTGAACAAAGAATATATGTTTTTGTAACAGGGTTAATGATTTTGGCTGTTAAAATATTAATTGGACTAGCAGTAAATAATTGTTTCTAGGTAAATGGTATGCTCCCTTCTGCTTATAACATTTCATTGTATTGAAACCGTTTATTACCAAATCTATATGTTCCTGGACCAGCATTGTAAATTTGATTCTGAACACAAACACATTTTCACAGAATTAGCCAGAACATGCAACACAAACTTTATGTTAGCTGTGGGAGGACTGATGACACATGATAAGGCCTTTTAATGCTAGAAAGTTTTGCACTAACATGAATCAGCAAAGAAAGCCTACAGGTAATCAGCAACTCCTTGCAGCTCCAACAGTTTGATCTGGTGCTGGGAACATGAGGATAGGCTTTCCTGCATCATAAAATCATAGCCTCAGAAACTCTCTTGTTGTGGATTTTGTTGATATCTTATCTAATTCCCTTTACAATTCATCTGGACTCTAGGGTGTTTGTATGACAGAGAGCAGAGAGTGCTCCTTAGAATTCAATAAATAAGGGATATTATAATGAATATGCTGATTATTTTTGTCCTTGGTGCTTACATTAGTAAGCTTATCTTCCTTTCTTTCTCTCTTCTCCCTTCTGTATCTATTTATCATTCTCCTTGATTTTCTCCTTCCTGTCTTTGTTCTCTCTAGTGCTTTGCTAGTTATCTCTTGATTATTTCTCTCCCATTCCCTACCTTCTTGCCTCCCTTGCTTTCTGATGAGTCTCTCTACTCTGGCTTTTCTACAACCCACTCCACCCCTCCTTCTTGCTGATCTCTCTCCGGATGCTAAGCCCTGCAAACTGCACATCAACACTCTTTCGCTAAGGAGCAGGGGCAGAGCAGGGTAATGGGCTAGCATGCTGGTTCCTGTTTTGAATAAGATGCTTATGCTTATAAAAATAATTGTTGTGTGGATAGCTTTGTTTTGACAACAAAGATGTAATTGGTGCTGGAAGCTTAGCATTTTCCATTTCTACTAAATGAGTAAATGGGAGGTAAATAATGAAATTTAATGTAATGAGTTTAAATATATTGTAATTTGATTATGTTCCATAAGTACTTGAGAAAAACGTATGAGAAGGTACAGCTTAAAGACAGTTTAGACTGGTAATATAAAAATGTAGTCATTTGAAAATAAAATTAAAAAAAATAACAAAAGGAAAGAAAGTAAGTACAATATTAGGGAAGAAGGGAGAAACCCTAAGTTTGTATACACTCGTAATCAAACAGATCAGTCTTACTCAGGGATGGACTTACATCCAGAAACAAATGGTTAAAAATGAAAAAACAAACAAACAAAAAAAACAGGAATCAAACTAAAACTGTAGTTGTTATTCTTCTCAAGGTACCACTGGCTGTACTGTTGTATTACTGGATGGCTTTTTGTTACCTCCATGAAGTGAGTTGATGACTTTGATCCAGGCTGTAAGGCAAAGTCACTCAAAACATATGGAAAGTTAACACAAATGACAAGAAGAAATGCACGTTTTGGTCAGTTCAGCAAGAGTTGAAAGGAGTTATTTTCTCTTGACAATTTTCTCACAAGAGGGAAATGGCATTGTAGGGCTGCTAGTATATCCAGAAGGCTAACAGGATGAGATTGCCACATCAGCAGCAGAGAACAATAAAATAATGCAATGCTTGCTGAAAATGTAAAATAAAAAGATCTTTATAGAGGGCAAACCTTCATTAATACAGAAAAAAATATGATATATCCACAGGGGTTCATTTCACATGTTGTCTGTGTCTGTCAAGGGACAGAAAGTACTCAGAGACTCTAGTTTCATCCATCCCTTTTCCCCTAAGAGTCAATGAATTTTCAAATCATCATTCCCTATTCTTGAGCTGTTAAGTTCAGACCATAACCAGAGAATTTCATTGCTGCCTTAATCTCTCAAGCTTTAGTATGAGATGTAAATTGACTTAATAAGCCCTTTTGAGCTCCCTCTTTCACTAGTTGCCAGAGAATCAACCAAGGCACTTAAATGAGGAGCCAGGTTGCCTTCGCTTTCCGTTGCAGCCCAGGAGAATTATAGATATTAAAAAAGGTGACTCAAATCTTAAATAGATTAAATTTCTTTTAGGATGTCTATGTGAGAAACTACAGAGGAGCTATGTTCCTAATTAAAGTCCCTAGTTGCTTAAAATTAGGATGAATTAGCAATGAAAGAGGACCCAAAATATACATGGTGCTATGGAAAGACATGGAAAACAAACGACACCCACCTTAGGAATTTACCAGTCTGTCCTGCTGGACAATACAGGACCGCAGCACAAGAGAGACATGTTGTCTTAAGACCTGTTTCAAAACACATTGAAGTAAATGAGCCTTGATTGATCTCACTGGGCTTTCAGCGAGGCCTTCAGAGTTCTGCTTCCCTGTGGGATTTTCACAGAGGTGAGCCAGCACTTTTCACTTCACAGATGCAGTGAGGTGTGACTGCCTGTCTGACCTGTAGATGTCGTGAGTTACGACTGGCATCACTTGTCAGAGGTAAAAAGTATTTCTCTTCATGCAATTTGTGCTTGCATGTTCTATTCTCCTTTGTGTTGTACTCACCCTCCTCAAATCCTCAGCTGTGCCTACATGCTGTGTGAGCCATCTGCATGTTTTCCTGACCTTTCTCAAAGGCAGGAAGCAGCTGCATTACTGCATCCATGCTGACAGCTTCAGCTTGTTTTACGCCTATCTGCTGTCATCTTGCCAACTACTTTTCACTACTCTTCAAAAAAAAACCCAAAAACCTACAATAAAAACAAAACAAACAAACCAAACCAACCATGTCTTATAAAACACCTAATTATCTGTTTGCATGACAACTGGTTTACTGAGCTTGTACAAAATCTTGTGCTTGTGGAGTGCAGAGCAGAGGGAGAAAAGGTGGATAGAAAATTAAACCCTTCACTAAATTTCTCCTATCTTTTCATTGAGAATCACAGCACTATTTAAATGCCAGATCTGAGCCACCACTGAACGTTAGAGATTTACAGATTAATCTGTAAATCATTTTTTGCTAAGTGGAACTTGGTTAAGCGACAGGCTCTGTCTCTAAGCATTGACTAGATATTTTTATATTACCCCATGTCAAACACATGCCAGGGTCCTGAAGGAACTGGCTGATGTGGTTGCTGAGCCACTCTCTGTCGTATCTGAAAAGTCGTGGATGTCAGGCAAAGTACCCAGGGACTGGAAAAAGGGAAATGTCACTCCCATTTATAAGAAAGGGAGGAAGGAAGACCTGGGGAACTACAGGCTGGTAAGCCTCACCTCTGTGCCTGGGAAGATCATGGAACAGATCCTCCTGGAGGACATGCTAAGGCACATGAGGGACGAGCAGTTGATCCACAACAGCCAGCACGGCTTCACCAAGGGAAGGCCATGCCTGACCAATCTGGTGGCCTTCTACGATGGAGTGACGGCATTGGTGGACAAAGGGAAGGCGACCGATGTCATCTACCTGGNGACGGCATTGGTGGACAAAGGGAAGGCGACCGATGTCATCTACCTGGACTTGTGCAAGGCCTTCAACACGGTCCCCCACCACATCCTTATCTCTAAATTGGAGAGATATGGATCCAAAGGGTAGATTATTCAGTGGACAAGGAATTGTTTGGAAGGTCACAGCCAGAGGGTTGTGGTGAATGGCTCTATGTCCAGGTGGAGTAGTGTCCCCCAGGAGTCTGTCTTGGGACGAGTGCTCTTTAACATCTTCATCACTGGCATCGATGATGGGATTGCGTGCACCCTCAGCAAGTTTGCTGATGACACCAAGCTGAGTGGTGCAGTTGATACGACAGAAGGAAGGGATGCCATCCAGAGGGACCTCGACAAACTCAGAAGGTGGTCCCATGTGAACATAATGAGGTTCAACACAGCAAAGTGCAAGGTTCTGAGCTTGAGTGAGTAATCTCAGGTATATATAAAGACTGGGAGAAGAACTCTTTGAGAGTAGCCCTGCTGAGAAGGACCTGGGGGTCCTTGTGGATGAAAAACTGAACATAAGCCAGCTGTGTGCTCTTGCAGCTCAGAAGGCCAATGGTATCCTGGGCTCCATCAGAAGAGGGGCGGCCAGCCGGGACAGGGAAGTGATTGTCCCTCTCTATTCTGACCCCATGAGGCCCCATCTGGAGTGCTGTGTCCAGGTCTGGGGCCCCCAGTACAGGAAAGATGTGGAGCTGTTGGAGAGGGTTCAGAGGAGGGCCACAAAGATGATCAGAGGGCTGGAGCACCTCCCCTATGAGGACAGGCTGAGGGAGCTGGGCCTGTTCAGCCTGGAGAATAGAAGGCTGCAGAGAGACCTCATCAAAGCCTCCCAGCATTTAAAGGGAGATTATAAACAGGAGGGGAACCAACTTTTCAAAAGGGTAGACAGTCATAGGACAAGGGGGAGTGGTTTTAAGCTGAAGGAGGAAAGGTTTATATTGAATGTCAAGGGAAACTTCTTCACTGAGAGAGTGGTGAGGTGCTGGAACAGGATGCCCAGAGAGGTTGTGGATGCCTCGTCCCTGGAGGTGTTCAAGGCCAGGTTGGATGGGGTCCTGGGCAACCTGATCTAGTACCACATCTGGAGTTTGGTGGCCCTGCCTATGGCAGGGGGGTTGGAACCTGATGATCCTTGGGGTCTCTTCCAACCCAGGCCATTCTGTGATTCTATGATCCTTGTGGATCCCTTCCAACTCAGGATATTCTACAAATCTTTATATCATCACTCCTCATTTTATGATCATATTTCAAGTCAGGCTGAAATCCTATTCCTCCACAGATAAAATTTCTATTGGCATATTTCAGCAAAAATCACTCTGATTGTTTGCTCTCTTTAGCATAGGCAGACTTTGCTCTGGTATTTAACAACTATTTTGGGCACAGTGATTTTTCAATCTTGAAAAATGTTCTTTCAATGTATTTGTGTTCAGGGTGGTTTTCTATTTTTTTTTTTTTGTTTTTGTTTTTGTTTAGAAGTCTCCAGGTTTTTAAGAAAATTAACTGTAACAATCAGAACTTTACCAATTCTGTCACTCAAGGTAACAAGCACTTAGCAATGGCAGTGATTCATGTAGGTTTGACAACAGGAAAGGAAATCAGTGGAACTCAAGAAAAATGGATTATACTGAGCACTGTACAATGGTAAATGGATATACTTCAGCTAGCAAAGGTACTGGAAAACTGAATCATGATTCCATTAGTGTGGAAATCTTCCTGGGCCAATTTCTCCTGATGATATATGAATGAAATGAAGTAAATTTGCTCAGACAGATCTTTGTGCTTCTGCAGTTACACTGATGCAGGTATGGAATATCAACATAGCCACGAATTGTGCAGTTGGGATTGACCTTTCTATCAAATTCAGACTCTGGCAGGAGTTTTGTGCTTGCATGCAGGCTGTTCTTCCTGTTTTCTTTAAGCTTAACTTTATCTTGCCCATTGTGAGAGTGTTTCTACTTCAGTCCTTTCCCTGCTCTCACTGGAGCCTCATCACGGTCCCATGTAGTCAGTCCAATTCCTCTGATTTTAATTCATTTTTAATGAGTGAAAGTCTCCTTGCCTGAGCAGCTTTTTTTGCTCAATTTACATGGCCAGGATCCTCTCCTGCACCCACAATCACGCTGTAATTTTTGACCAGGTGCCACATACAACTTTTATCAACAAGTCTTGAGTGGTCAGACTTTTTGCTGAAACGGCAACAAAACTTTCTGCAAATTGGCCTTTCAATGAAGGCTTTCCTGAGGTTCATAGCCTGTGGTCCTCCTCCACTCAACTCCTCCCTCAAATTCTTGCCCAGGAAAACACAATATCCCTCTCCTTATTTCCAGCCCCACTTTCCTCACAGTAAGCAATACAGGTTTCTACTACCTACAATTTCAGATACTATCCCGTTCACTAGGCCACGTTCCTTGTTTGTTTCTCCATGGCCCCCACTACCTGCTCTTGCTATCCAACCCAGATTTTAACCCGCTGGTGTGCAAATAAATCAGATTCTTTCTCCAGCTCTCTTGGGTCCAAAAAGAAAGTTGTTGCCACCACACAGTAGAGAAAAGACCCATAAGATGTGGAATTGGCAGAGTTATTTCCACTACTATTTTAAGCATAGTTTTATGCAATCCATGCAGCCACATGCTGGACCTGCCGCAGCTGGGATCTTGGGAGATGTTAGTCTGAAGAGCTGTAGCAAGAGGGTATCGATAGGACATAAGCCAACTGTGGCTTTTCAAAGGCCAAATCTGAGCAGCTTTTTCCAAAAAGAGAAAAGGCACATGCCTGCCAAAACACACAACTGGATTCATACATAAAGGAACTTCTAAAATAAAGTTTTTTTACATGAACAAAACGTATGTATTTTTCCATTCCACTACCACTACCAAACCACTCACATGTTGATTTGAAAAATAAGTGTATCTATTGGGCAGAAACAGGCATTTGGCATGGAAAATTTGATTTCAAAACAACTAAATCGTAGAAGGCTTCTAAGCAGTTGAAAAAGACTTCTAATAGGAAGCATAAGGCATATTGATTGCTAGCAATCCCACATCCACTACTTTTCTGATTTTTTTTTAAGTATTATCTGACACTAAATGCAGAAAGCAATCTGAAATGATAATGAGAGGGTGTGAGAGGCGCACTCAATAAATATCATAACTGCTAGGCTTTCAGAAAAGACGGAGGGGGACTGGCTGAAGCAGAAGATAAGCTTTTCTCACTAAATATATTGATGAAGTAGATAAACCACATACTGAGTCTAATCTGGGAATCTGGAGATGCCCAAATGACTGTCAAAACAAAATGAGAAATAGAGCAGGAAATACTGTTCCAAAGCCTGCTCACTGATTTAAGCATTTGTTGGTGCCAATAGGAATAATAACAATGAAAATCATCTGCTGATCTCTGCAATGAGTTCTTTACCTATGCTTGAAAGACTTGTGCAGAAGTGGAAGTTGTGTGTGAGGCTACAGACAAAGTAAGGTGTGTATAGCAGATGCTAAGAGAACTCTGCTCATAGGAATCTGATTGCCATGTTTAGACCTCTCCAAGCACTAGAGGTCAGCTTCCTGTGGAGATGCTGTCATCAGAGCTAACAAGGTATTTCTAAATTTGGTTTCATTAATCAACTACTGGCCAAAAATAAAAGAGATATTCTGAAATGAATGAGGGACATTGCCATAATAATTGAATGTCTAGTGGCCTAAGTACAGGTTGATGAATAAATGGACAATTGATAGTGGATATACCGGGTTTTTTTCCTTCTGTGGAAAAATCCATAAATCCCTGACCTCATGCACTGTCTCAGTCCAAAGTTGGCTGCTGCACGCCCGCAGTGTTTGTGATTCCTAAATATTTTTCATGAAGCTATAACATACCATAAGATATTTTGGAATGTCTGTTTGCATTCACATGTGAAGAGACCTGACTGTACAGCCAGACCTGACAGAAGGATGCTGCACAAATCAAAGGAAAAAGAAAACTGAAGATTTAATTAGGATGGCAATATTCCCTCTCCTAAAGCAGAGGTAGTCTTTATATGAATCCCATATATACATTCACATGTTGAATAAGCACTAGTTAGCAGTTTCTGTTTACCAACAGTAATCACACAGCCACAGTGTACATTAGTAAATACAATTTTTAGCACTAATGATACGAGACCACAGGCTTGGCATGGGCCTGACAGTGCAGGTACTCAGTATGTCTCTGGGGCTGAGCAGTAGTAGTAGTCAATTAGTAGCAGTCAACTGGTAGTAACAGTCAAATGACTACAGCCTGACCATGTAGCTTCAGCTCTGGGAATACCATGTGGTAAAGGTCTAACAGACCTAGGTAGTCCGTGTCAGAAGCACAACAATCCTTTGTGTTCACAGAGGCTGGGGAAGACTCTTGGGTGATGCTCAGTGGGTAGAAATAGATCTTATTAAGAAAATGTGTAAAAATAGCTCCAGGTTGACCCCAAGATTTAGCAGAAAGGGATCCTCAACACTATATTATTTTCTTCCCGAGGACTGCAGGATTCCCAGGACTCATTACAGACTCCTCTGCAAGGGGGAGTCCTTGCACATCCATCTGCTTAAAGAAGACAGAAGCTGTTGTATATAGCACCCATGGGGATACTGAAAAGATGAGCATAGCTTCAGGAAAAAGGAATAGACATTACTAAGTTTTCTTGTTGAACAATTTTTAAAGTATTAGTGATGAGGCTTTTCTACATTACCCTGGACTTTGAGTATTATCAGAAAATGTTTGTTGTAGTTTGGTTAAGTTGCTATGATTTTGATTAGTCTAACAATAAATTATTATCACCGTATATGTGTATGTATGAAGTGTTCCCTCTTGCCTCGAAAAAGCTTTCAGTTGTAACAATACCTGGAATAAAATATGCTTTTCCATTTCCTTTGAAGAAGATATAATAGTGACAGATAGATACAGGACTTATAGTGACACACACACTATTTTATATAACTGCAATCAAAAAACAATTGGCTTTATAATGGGAAAGATTGGTGTTTCTGGACTGTAACTACCCCACCCCAAAAGATTTCTCTTCATTGGTAGCACTCTCTTAGTTAAAGTTATTGCAGCAATTAGGATCAAATCACAGATTTAATCTACTCGGCTATTTCTATAATTCTGTACCTCTCTATGCATATGTAGATATCATAGAATCATAGAATATCTATCTGTATATGCATGTATCTACTTATCATGTCTACATTGATGGATTCTGGATTCAGCCTAAGCTCTAGCTGTGATTGGAAGCAGCAGAAAACAATGACAGACGTGCAAAGGGTTATCTATCTGTCACACAGGCCAGGAGGCAAACAGAGAGGGAAAGGGACCCAATCTCCTTGTAGCACAGAAGAGAGAAAAGGGAACTATGTCTTCCCTACTGGCAGAAATTGAATGGCTAGACTCGCTAGACTCATACTGGTCAGAGACACGAGACTGGGTCCAGTCCTGCTCAACATTTTCATGAGATTCCTTCCAAGATTAACCTTTCTGTGATTCTGTGACTCTGTGAAGCTGTTTTGGATAATGAAAGCTGTATTTTTAACCACTGGGGCAGATCATGGCAAGTCTTTCATGCAAGGGAGGAAGATGACCATTAATCTGCAATATTAAAATCCTCTCCACCTGCTATAACCAAAAGGAATTGAAATCAAATTTTCAGTAACTAATGAGTAAGAATGCAAGCTCCAAAATGCTCTAATGTTTCTCTACATTTATAAGAACAAAAGTCAACAGTGAAAAATCAGCACAAGAAGAAACCCTGAGAACTTCAAGGGTCGATGCTTCTACTGTCTGATCCTGATTTGACCTTCCCACTTTCTCCAGGCTTGGCTCCTAAAGGGATCCTGCAGAGACAAATGGGCCCTCTCTTTGGATCTTGTAGGTTAGACTTGGCCTGGAGCCTGCTGTTTGAAGATCCTGGCACTACAAACAAGCAACCAATTTAGTACTTCTTAGTGGTACGCTGATGCATTTACTCCACTAGATCACAATCCTCTGCTTGCTGACTCAAAGCGAGTCCTCTAGGTGGCTTAATCAGTTTTGTTGGTGGTTTTTAGTTGTATGGTTTTTCTTGCCATTAAGATCTTTGAAGATTAGCTGGAGAGGAAACTAGCAGGGATGTTCTTGTGCTATTGCCAGCTGCAAAATAGGGCTTGAGAAATGTCTCCTTTTGAGAACTAATGGTGCCCTTCAGAGATTAAAGGGTCAATATGTACCATATGGTTCCTGTCCCAGCTCAGGCAGAAGAGCTTTTCATGGCAGAAAGCAGCAGAATGGAGAAGTGATAAGAGGAGCACTCATCAGCTAGCAGAAGTCTGGCATTCTTTGAAGAAGAGATGAGGGATTCTGAAGCCTGCTAAGTAAAATAACAACAACCCTATCACACGTCCCAACCCCGCCTAAGCAGAGCTGAATATATTTCAGCATTCTTCCTCTATAGATTCCTTTCAAGTGTACTCGGTATTCAGTAAGAGACTATGCACATCTGCTGTTACAAGAAGCAAGTTTAATTGCTGATGGGATTTTTTCCCACTAGCATTTCAACCCATCTGCATGTTGAGATTACTGAAGCCTAATTTTGTTTTTGTCTACTTCAACCTTTTCAAGTGATATTCATTAATCCCATCTATGGCATCTCTAACATGTGGGAAATCTGCCTAGAGTAATTACAAAGTATTTCCTCTGCACTTACTTCTCATATAAGAGCATGAGAAGATAATGAAGGTTGATTGTAGTGTCATCATTCCATTGAGGAAATGAATGATGCTGTTCAAATAACAGCTGGCTTGTTACATAAAAGAAATGACAGATCAGAATAATAAAGGCAAACTCCCCTTTAACAGATCATTCTGAATTGAAAATCTCAAATAATTGCTCGGAATCCTGGAAATATAGAAAATAGTACAAATGGGCCCTATAGCTCTCTCTCTGTATTGTTGCATGCATTCGTGTCTAAATATACATGCATAATTGTATATGTTCCTAAAACACACAGCAGTTTTCTTTCCGTTTTGTGTATGGCACACACACACATATATAGACATATTTATTAATGTATATATATATGTATCACAATAAGACAGCAAAAAAGATCACTAGGAATAGTATTTTAAAACCTTGAACATCCATCCTGGAAAACAGAATACAATCTAGAGAAATTTCTTTTTATTGTTAGCTGACCTGAGCTGGAATTTACATTTAGGAATGTAAATGGTAGGTATTAACACTGAATTTAAGGAGCAATATAATAATAGTTTATAGCAGAGAGCTGTTATCAAAATCTTGTGAGACCTTTAATAATAATATAAAATATATATGTAATGCGTATGTATTTATATATATATGATAGAAGACCTCAGTTGTAAAATATCCCATTTAGAAGCACCCAATTTTCCACAGATAAAATTTGCAGTGCTAGTCTCAAATCCTGAGAAGCTGAAGGGCTGACTTCACTGTTTCTTTTTGTCTGAGCATGCATTCCTCGACGGTCTTTCATACGGTCTAAACCCTAGGGCTCAATGCCTTCAATAAAGAAAGGTTAACCCAATATAGAATTATCTATGTGCCATAACTGCTTGCTACATGGAGTTTAAAATGAAGATAGGCTAATAACAAGTGATATCTTTCATATCTAAGAATTTCCTTGAATGATCCAAGAAAAATGTCATTCAATAAAAGGCGTGACTTTTAAATGATACAGAAGATAAAATTAAAGCCAGCAACTGCATTAGGTTAAAATGAGGCACTGGGATAGAGACTGAGAATAGACTTTCTCAGCAGCGCCAGCCACATTCCTAAACTAGATGCAGATTTTGGAAAAAATCTTCATGTGCTCTCATTTCAAAATATAAAGTTCTAGTAATAGACATAAACTGGGCACTCAGAATCCATGAACAAGATGGACCCCAATAAAAGAATCACAGAATATACTGGTCTCTAGTACAACCTCTTGTCCCAAGCAAAGTCTGCTATGAGATCAGACCGAATTGCTAAAGGTTTATTAAGCTGGTATAACTTCCAAGGATGAAGACTACACAACCTGTCTGGGCAACATGCTCCTAGTGAAAAAAGACACATTTTGTATTTATGCACTAATGTTTGCCAGTGGGGTAGCATAAGCTAAAATCAATGCTTGGAACTTAAGCAAAGGAACCCAAGTAGAACATAAAACCCCATAAGAGAAGGCAATAAAGTAGTTTAAATTGAGAATATATAAAGTCTTCATGAAAGGCTAGCTTCAGGAAATGGTGGAACAAAAATATAACTTGATTCAATTAGATTTTTTTTATTATTCATAAATGAAGAAATAGGGATCTATATTGCCCTAGCAACAAAATGCCGTATGTTATTTCTATATCAGTTTGAAAACGTAGTGTTCTCACATGAAATTAAAACCAGAGCCTGGGAGCATGAAGAACATTGAAGTAATGCATTTATAATAGGAAACAGGTAGTTTTCTGACTGATTGGTTTTGTCTTTAAATTAAAAGAGAGTTGAAAGGGATATTTAACGCTCAAGTTGATTTTGAGGAAATATCCTTTCACTCCAAAACTAGAAATTATATAAGAGACAAATTTTTCTCGAAGAATCATATATGCAACTTTGCAGAAGTAACACCTTGCTTGACAATTCACTGTGTAACTCCTTTAATATATATATATTGTGTAGAAGGAGGTATAATCTGTGCAGTACATGTAAACTGATTCTACCTCTTGACAAAGGTAACTTCCAGATAGTTTATTAATCTCAGACTTACTGAATACGTTTACTGAAAGACTTTTACTGGAAATCATTTTATGCAGCAGAGAGATATCTGCGTGCACTTATTTAGAGTTGCATTCAGCAATCCTGAGTTGCTAACCTTTGCACATGTTCTAAGCCCTTCAGCCTGAATACCTCTTAACGCTAAACTTAGCACAACTGCAAATTGAAGGCAGTAGTGGTCAGAGACAAAGTCAGGGTGAAGGTAGTTTAGCTAGTGGACAGCATTTACATTTAAAATTTCAGTATCCTGTGGGAATTCAAATATCAGATGAAATTGAGATCGTAAAGGTAAATCAAAATGTCTTTTTATTAGCAGCAGTCTTCTTGCAGCTCTCACACAAGTGTCAAAGAAGGGAGACTGAGAATCTCTTCTGCTGCTTATTCTTTTAAAGTCTGGATCTTAGACTCTTCTGCCTCTGTTAGAAATCATATCAGATTTTAATAATTTGGAGGCTTTCAGGAGGGAATAAAAGAAGGAAATTGTAATTCAAAATTTTGGACCTGACCTGCCTTTATTGATGTCACTGGAATTTTTCAGGCTAAAGTAAGGCATAATGTATACAAAGGAGCGGTGCTGACTCTGTTCTCTGTGAATTTTCCCAGATGATTATGGCTTTCATCTGATCTACATTTTTAATTTTCAGCAACCGAGATAGACCAGTTGTTCTCTCAACTGATTTCGCAATGGTAGAATTTTTATAATTTATATTTAGCGTCACATTAAAAATTCAGACCTTAGTTCTGTTAGTGAATAATTATATCAAGATCAAGAGAATTAAGGAAATAGATGTGATGGATTTTATTCCTTGATAAATTTTTAACTCTTTAACAACAAAAAGACATTTCACTGCTATTTCTGCCCTAGCAATTAAAAGCTAAAAATTTATGCATTCAGCCTCATCACTTTTTTCCAGTTTAAATTTTCTCCACGTTTTAGAACCTAGTGGTGAGCTTAGCATATAAAAGCAAAATATTTTGACAATAACTGTATCAAGAGGCCTCAAACTGAACAGCACTGTCAATTTCGACTGATGTCAAAATTTGACAGCTGTCATTGTGTCAGCAGAACTAGAGGTTACAGGGTGGCCTCTGGTTGCTTGGTATTTCCAGCTGACCAAGGAAATAAATCTATCAAAACATCCAGTATTCTATCAGCTAGGAAAACACTGAGGAATGCCCATCAAACAGGCAAAAAGAAATTCATGCTGCATGCATTGCTCAATTGGTAATTGCTACCATTTTTGCAGTGGGCTTGATAAGCACTGAAAAGATCAGGCAGGGAGAGAGGACAGGATAAGCTCTTCCTTGAATTTCTCTCATTTAAATTAGACTCATCCCTGCCAACCCCTATCTTACAGATAGGATTTGAAGGCAACAGTTGTGATACAACTCTATCATTGGACAAAAACTTGAAAGTTCTATCAATTTTTTCAAAGAATCTGAAATAAATTAAGCACAAAAACACATCTAAAAAGAAGCAGAAATGAGGTGTTTAATTCTCTGTAGGTCAAAGAAATTTATGGACTAAATTGAAAACTTACAAATGTAACTGGGTTTTGGTAGCAAAGCAGTTCAAACCTGATATACAAAACTCAATATTCAGTTTTTACTTCCTTCAAAAGACAACATGATTTTCTACTTTGAATTTCCCTAGACGTATCTAGTCCAAGCTCATTTAAATTTACATCCTTTGTGGAAAATACCAATGGGATCTTGCCATGGGAAGCAAAGGTCCGGACAGTCTCTGTCTGTGTGAATATTGCCAGCTAAACTGCCATGGTCCAGCTTGAGTAATCTTGCTTCTGGGATCCTGAGTCATTTTCAGTACCACAGCTTTTACAGGGGAATGACAAACTCAGACCAGTCAGCAGCCTGCCACAGTACTCTGACCACAGTGACAACAATTAATCACTTTAAATCACTGCAGAAAGGAATTCCAACCATTAGGTTCTTGCATAAAAGCAATTCCTTCACCTTTGTGCTTTTCCTAATTAAAAAAAAAACGTATTCTGGTGAAGTATCTGTGTGACCCACTTTGGGAACCTTTCCTAAGGAGACAAACTCCAGTCATGGTCAGAGGCCAAGACTGTGCCGCTTGAGGAAGAAATGAGATGCCCTTGTGCTTACTTTTTTATATTATATGGATTAAATTACACCTGCTTAGATCCCATTCTGTACTGGATATCTCTCCACTCAATATAGAAAGGCTAGAGAGAGGAATTCAGCCCCCAAAACACTGATACCGCAGCATTTGTTTCTGCAGTTGGATATTAACTAAATATTCTACACAACAGCTGAATCACTCTCCACAGGGCTATTCAGGGCAGCAGCTGTAAGGTTCATCTTTTACTAAAATGGTAGAACATCTGGGGCCACTAAAGGAAGAAAGAGTCTGTGTCCAGGGAATTTCAGAATGCATTTGATCTGATGAGAAAATAAAATTTGAGTGTAATGAGGACAGAAAGGTGAATGAGAGAAGTATGGAATTCAGGAGCGCGTACAGCAATATCAAACCACCCTTCAAATGCAGGTACACCTAGAATGAAATCCAGTCCGATTTATGAACCTAGCTTGCCCATACATCATTTCTACCAAAACGGCCTTTCAAAAAATGAAACTTACTGTTTCCTATGAAATTAATTAAACAAAGGGAATTTCTTGACAGGTTTCAAAAGGGAGATCTTGTAATCCTAATGGTCAGATCTCTTTCTGGACCACTCTCCTGCTCATCGGGGAAGAACTCAATGTCAGATGCATAGCACAGGAACACCAGGTTCTTGCCTGGCAAATCTGCAGTGAATGGTGCTGTGTTTTAGGGGAGGAATATTAACCATGTTGCAAGACTTACTGAATTTCCTGCAATTGCAAACAATCACATTTCATACTTCTCTTAAAAAACATCAATTTCACCTTCCAGACATTCAAATTTGGTACTTTTACTAGATCCAGATTGGAGAACCTCTTCTATTTTTCTTCTAAAAAACAAAAAGCATGGAGACAGGTAGACGTATTACAAACCAAAGTGTCAGAAAGAATAGTAGTGGAAATTAAGGAAGGACAAGTTCTGTTCCTTTTAAATTGCATTGTTTTTCATTTATGCTTGTACTTTAGTACTACTGAAGATTATTCAGTGTATTTTCTATTTGATTTTTTGCTCGTGTTGTAGTGTTCGTAACACACAAGTTCAAAATCAAGTGGCAACACACCTATTTAGTGTGGTATAACTAAAAGATGGATCTCAGCAGAGCTAGAAGTACATGTCTAAAATGACTGCGAGGGATATATCCAGATAGAAAATCTATGTAGGAGTATGGACATTGTCCCATTATATGGATGTAGTGTACACGAGGTGCTGGGAAATAATGAGAGAACTACATTAAGACGGCAGAACTTCAACTTTAAAAATTGAAATGGATGATTTGGGTAAAGTATAAATGAAGTTTACAGAGAATTCTATTTTCCATCCTCAGACAAAGACCATTTAATGTATTTTAAATTGGTAAGGACCTAATCTGATCTTTTGCTCAGCCTTAAGCAAAAATATTAGCTGATTTTCTCAACTAAAAAAAAATGGATTGTAAATGCCAAACTAAGATTGATTGTATGCAATTCAGATGAATGGATTCAGCCAAATTGTGGAATTCAACACTCAAGCTTCTTTTTGGATCCAAACATCGTACTAGTAGCTAGCCACTCCATGTATGTATGCAAAAAGATTGTATGCAAATTGTGCAATTACCCATTTCTCCCTTCAGTCTGGTGCTGAGAGGTGTAAAAGGTGATAGCTGAACATCAAACAATATGAAGTTGCCTCTGAATTAAGTTAGTACATTTATATGGGAACTCATAGTGAATTCGTGGTGGTAAAATGGAGGTTGGGAACGAGAATATCTCAGTGGTCTGTTGATGCAGCCCTGAATAATGTTGTGGCTTATTTCCTTTGCAGTTTTAAGGCTGAAATGTTCTACTAAAAACTATCTCATCTTTCAGCACGGGATTTCTGATCATCCTACTTGTCTGCATATCCTCACTTCATATGCATGCATATAGAAACACCTACAGGGTAGTTAGATCTTTGAGTGGACTATGCAATTTTAACATCTGTAAGCTATATAAAAACAAGGTTTCGAACAGAATAGAAAAGGATGAGCTAGGAATAGAGGGTTCTAGAGAGTCAGCAGATTGTTAGTAGCAATTCTTTTCTTTTTTACTAATTTCAGAATTAAAAAGAAAGAAACAGACAAAATTAAGTTTTAAAATAAGATGTCCTTCCAAGCAAGTAATGAGTAAGCCTTTTGGACGGTTCTTGACAATGGTTCTCTATTTCATCCACTTGCTTTTTTTAGCCTTTGAAATTTGCCAGTCAAAGGAGCAGTTTGAGGAATTTCTCACAAAAAGAAGTAGAAATTAAAAAATGAGAATGTAATTAAGGGGTACATAAATATCAAGTAGAAAGAGGGAAAGAGCCACAATTATTATATTTTCCTTCACCCATTGATTATGTCATCAAAGATAATTTCTGTTTACTTTCTTTCCTTCTGTGAAACAGTAGAAAATTGAGCTTCTTGCTTGTGTCTATTTCACAAATGAGCCGTTACTGTGATGTTTCTCTTTCACTTCAGAACAATCCGGAAGAAGCTGGTTTCTCTTCTAGATGCATAACAGTTCCCCCGGAGAGGTGCCATTAGATTGCTGAGGATCAGTTTTTGTTCCCTTTTTCCATATATTTGGAAGTTTAAATGATTCAAAGGACAGACGCACTTAGACTGTTTGGGCCATAATCAGCAGAGAATTACAAAAACAGATTGAAACAGCTTTCCATCCTGATCTGTATTTAACAGAGTTAAATGCTCTTACACCACAAAACAGAGTTACCAGATTTATGTGTGTAGAGCCCTGTGTAAGTCAAGCCTCTTTGATTTAGATGCTATATTCAAAGTGAGTTTTAAAAAATCCTTTTGTTCAAACTGCAGCCTGGCATTACAGCCTAAACACTTACATTGAAAGTTTACATTAGAAACCCATTCAGAAAGTCTTGCATAGTTTTAGCAATGCAATGCAAGTTCAAGAGGAGGAAAGGCATCTGAGTAGTAGCAGATGATTAATATGTGCAGAATAAGACAACTTATTTTGGATGACTTGAGCATGTCAGATCTAAAACAAACCATGGCAGTCAAAGAACTCTGTGATGTCAGCAGTGGTGGAGAAGTACTAGTCATGGACTTTTTATTGGCCTTTTTTTTTTTTAATTTGAAAAAGATCTGATTTGTTTTCAAAGTGGTGGAGCACATTTTCTTGAAACTGTAAATACAGTTGTTAAAGAGACTGTTCTTTATTACTTGAGCACCTGCTATGCAATGCCTCAGTACACCTACCATGTTGTTACAACCAGATCCCTTCAAAAACAACTGCATGTTTCAGCAGAAACTTGATAAAAATGGCACCTCAATTGTTTTCTGTATTTTATTCCATATTAGTAGTAAAACAAAAGAAGTCAAAGTTTTATTGATGCAAAAAGAGATAGAAAATTAATGTGCTGAATCAACCAAAAATGAAAGAAAACAAGACCATCTACTGGAACGCTGAAGTATTATTTTGCTACTGTAGCTGACAACACTGACTTCAACTATGAGACTGTTCATGTTTCTGGGCATTAACTCCACATTCATTCTCACTCTAAAATAATTAGTAATTTGATGCTATTTGTGCTTTGACTTAAGCAACGCAGCTCTTCTCTGGATACTTCAAAACAGCAAAACAAATTCTTTCCCTTTGTTATCTCAGTAAATTTCATAGAATTTCATATTAAAGTTACTGCCTTAAGGGTATCAGATTGCTTATTTGCAAAAAAATTATCTCATGTCCTCAGCTGAAAGTCTTATTAAATATAATGAAGCAGCAGTCAATCCCTTTGTGACATAGTGCTATTTTTCACAAAAAATAAAACCACACATCAGTGTTGTGCCAAATAATACAGCTGTTACTTTGTAATTTCCTTTTACATGTAGTCAAAGACTATATGTCTATCTCATGTCTATCAGTTTCCTGAACAAACCAAAGTTCACTCTCTTATAGTCTATGGTTATTGTTTTGATAGCTGCTCTCCTTCCTTTCCTCAAGTTCATCAACTCTATCATCTTATTGTCCCTGCAGCCAAGGCTACCACTGGCTATCATACCTCAAGGAAGCTCATTCTTATTCAAGAGCATACTCATAGTTCAGGCGGGCAGC